>CM040122.1:192183922-192466927 GCA_022559845.1 Amorphophallus konjac | reverse complement strand
GGGGGGGGGGGGGGGGGGGGGGTCTTAATGGAGGCGTCCAGACTCCTAGACGCCTCCATAACTTTAATATATATAAAAATACAAAAAAACACATTAAAATAATAATAATTTATGGAGGCGTCCAGACCCCTGGACGCCTCCATAAAAACAAAATATAAAAAATGCGTGATACCAGTTTTGGTATAAAAATAAAACATAAAAATAATAATAATTTATGGAGGCGTCCAGGCCCCTGGACGCCTCCATGAAAACAAATATAAATAATACATAATGCCAGTTGGCATAAAAAAACAAAACAAAAGTAATAAAAAATATTAATGGAGGCGTCCAGTACCCTGGACGCCTCCATCAACTCCCTCACGGGCGCCGCCCACCGAACGACGGTTTGTTGTGTGTGAAAAAAGCCAAATTATGGAGACGTCCAGCCAGCTGGACGCGCCCATTTCTGAATCACGAGGCGCCGCTCACAAAACCACGCGTTGTGCCAAACCGCGTGCGGCCGTCGGTGGTGTTCGGTGGACCTGTTAGGGGCGTCCGGGGCCCTGGACGCCTCCACAAAAATATCCTAAAAAAATAAATAAAAATAGAATAAAATATTAGTTCGGCCCTGATGGAGGTGTCCAGGGTCCTGGACGCCTCCACCCTCCGGAGCCCTATAAATAGAGCCCCCCCCCCTCAGTTCTGAGGGAGCTTCTAAGAGATCCGATAGGCTGCCGGAGCCGAGAGGCTACCGGAGTCATTTCTAACCCGTGGGGTCTTTTGTAGGTGGAGGTTCTACCGACTTCTCGGGTGCCCACGCTCGCGAGAGGGAGGTCGTCTTCATCCACCGCGCTTCCACGTCGTCCCTACGCTGCCGGAGCTCCGCCGGATCTCACCCTCGGCTCCTCCAATAAGCCTTTTCTTCCCCTTTTTCTCCATAGTTCTTTACGTTCATCATACTGCATTCTCTATCTCCCTACATAAGGGCGCCGTCTCTTACATACTTCTTGCATTCATCATCGCATTTTCCTCCTACTCGAGTCCGAGAGGGGTTTAAAACCACACCAACCAGGTGTGTCAGGTCACGATCTCGTCACTTTTATTGCAAGGAATTGTTACTACACCGCCATTTTCTAATTCCATTCGTTTATTGTCTACTGTTTTGCAAGGGTAACCAAGGAAAGCCCTCTCCATCGGCCGGACGAAGGGGGAGGAAGAAGCAACCCGCCATCTCCCTCTCTTGAGGTAGGCGCGATCACTTTCTTTATTTTGGGGTTTTTTGGCCCCTAGCGATCACATCTTGTTCTCGAGGCCGCGGCGAGTCACTTCCCCAATGGCCGTTTAAATTTCCGTTCTTATATTCTCTTTATATTCTATTATATTCTGCTCATATTCTCGAGGCCGCGGCGAGTCACTTCCCCAATGGCCATTTAAATTCCCGTTCTTATATGTTATATTCTTATCTATTCATGTTCTCGAGGCCGCGGCGAGTCACTTCCCCAATGGCCGTTTAAATTCTCGCTCTTATATTCTCTTTATATTCTGTTATATTCTTATCTATTCATATTCTCGAGGCCGCGGCGAGCCACTTCCCCAATGGCTGTTTAAAGTCCCGCTCTTTATATTCTCCTTATATTCTGTTATAATCTTATCTGCTCATATTCTCGAGGCCGCGGCAAGTCACTTCCCCAATGGCCGTTTCAATTCTTGCTATTTAATTTCTGCCCCATTCCCGTCCCCCCGAGGCCGCGGCGAGTCACTTCCCGCTATGGCCGTTTAACCCCCATATCTTGCTATCTTACATTTATCCCGCTCGCCCCGCCGGAGCAATCTCCCGTGGTGGCCCCTTCTCTTTTCTCTTATTTCTGTGCTGCAGCAAACAAAAGAGGAGCCCGCGCGCTCCGCATCTTCTCCGCTTCCCCCGAACCGCGTGACGTCGCTCACAGCTGGTTGCTGTACAGACTTGAGGTTCTGAATGAAGGTAAGGTGTCAATGTACAGACTTGCTATGGTTGTATGGACATTGAAGCTGCAAGCGATGTACATACTTGAAGAGTTGAAACCAATGAACAGACTTGATGAAATGAAGACCACTGTATAGACTTCCTTCGGCGCAAAGGTAGCTTAACGATGTACAGACTTGATTGATGTGAAGTCTATACAGACTTGAATGTTCACAGTGTATAGAGTTTGAAGCAAGTGACCAAGATGATGTGTAGACTTTACCCAATGTACAGACTTGGTGGTCTTGGACGTAGGTAAAGCAAAGTAATGTATAGACTTGCCACCGACCAATGTATAGACTTGCTCATATGAGTGAACAGGTCGATGTACAGACTTGGACAATGCTTGAAGCACAGTCCACTGTATAGACTTGATGCCTTGAAGGCGATGTATAGACTTTGTTGCGACTAGTGGCTGTACAGACTTAGGCAAAGTGCACACTTTGAACGCCTATGATGTACACACTTCAATTGAAGCCAACTGAGGACTTGAATGAAGAAATGGCTGTATAGACTTCAGGTGAAGACCAATGTCTAGACTTCCAATATGAAGACCAATGTACAGACTTCGAATATGAAGACCGATGTATGGACTTTGAATATGAAGACCAATGTATAGACTTCAATTGAGTGCAATGGCTGTACAGACTTTGAGAAAGAGTCCAATGTGTAGACTTGCTGGTTGAGAGACGATGACCAGGACAAGGCACAAACGGATGTATAGACTTTGGACTTGAACGCCCAAGCAGGCTGTACTGACTTGAAGAGTAGACAAATGTATGGACTTTATGGCTTAACGAGAGTGCTGACAGTATGCTTAATGCAATTGTGTAAATGAATGCTTGATGCAGCAGATAACATGACTGATCATAAAATATGCAATGCTTCAGTTCTGATAAACTAATAGAACAGCAAGATGAACAGAACAGCAAGATGACTGAACATATGAGAGACTATATTATGATCTGAAAATAACTGAATAACAGCATGATGACTCACACAGCAAGATGACTCACAGTGATTAACTCACATCAAAAACTAATCATCAAAACCATCAAAAAATAACTGAATAACAGCATGATGACTCACACAGCAAGATGACTCACAATGATTAACTCACATCAAAAACCAATCATCAAAACCATCAGAAAATAACTGAATAACAGCATGATGACTCACACAGCAAGATGACTCACAGTGATTAACTCACATCAAAAACCAATCATCAAAACCATCATCAAAACCACAGGGACACAACAATCTCCCCCCTTTTGATGATGGCAACACTTTCAACACATTGAGTCATTCTGATGATGTGAGGCATTCTGATGACTCAAATTATTCTCCCCCTTTGACTTCATCAAAAAGAAAATAGTTTGAGAAATTAAAGCATGTATAAAAATTTAGTCAATTTCTCCCCCTTGGAAGAACATAATTCTCCCCCTTTGGCAAACAATCTCTCCCTTTGGTATAGTCAGGATGAATGTAGATGCAGATACCAGAATGCAAGATCTTCCCCTTTAAGAGTTTCTATGCAGCATGATGCATATGACATGGAAGCTCCCCCTCAATAAGTGGTATCTTATGAGATATATGAGAAGGAGACCACAGGGGCAAACAAGGAGAAGTTCAAGTCAATGAACCAAGGACATGAGCAGAAGAGTTTTAATTAACAGATTTTTCAAGGATGCTCCAAACACAAGAAATTCAGCCAGATTTTCAAAGAGATATCAATCTCATAAATCCAAAATATAAGTTTTCAAAGTCTTCCATTATAAGGGCTTATGAATGAGCTTTATTGAACAGCATGGTTTAAACATGATATATGCAGAGTTTATCAATAAAATTCTGTATTGATATCTAAAACCATGTTTTAATAAAAATGAACCAAGCCCTCATATTTATCTTGATTATCCTCCCTTTGTCTTACACAATCAAATTTATTGACTTCTTTCAGAATTACATGCACTAGTATTGAGATTAAGTAATTATGAAGTCATATGATTTTTTCTAGGGTTATAGTAATTTGATTTTAGCATCAATATTCAGATATTGAGATATGTTCAACAATTTTTCAAGCTACAAATTTTACGAGCACTCTAGTTCAGTGCACACATTGTAACTAGAGGATATACCTTGATTAGAGGCCAATATCCCTAAGCCCTTAGTGTGACTAACTGTCATGCTTTATATGAATAGAGATAGCATTTACACATTATGACACACTACAAATCATTTTTTAATGAGTGAGTTGTATTTCTCAGTGTGCATGCCATTGCTCTGCCTGATTTTCAATGAATTTTATGCAGAGTTAACTATGGCACCTCATGACACAGTCCTTTGGACATGTGTTTCTCAGTGACCAATGTCATTGCTTTGACAGATATTACCCTTTAGACATTTCAGAAAAATTCATTTGCTTCAAGTCAATAATAATTTCATGTACTTAATCAGTTGAAGTCATGTATTCAAAAGTGCAGATTTTAGAAGTTTTCACAAGACACAACATGAAACAGATGGTTAAGGTTTATTAAACATGCTTCAGATATTTTTAAGAGATTTTAAAGTCAACCCTTGAGTACATTAAACTTAAACCACCTGAGTTATTTCAGATATTCATAAAAACGTATAATAGAAGATTTCTAATTCAAAAGTTTTCAGATTTATGATCGAGATAGCCCATTGAAATCTTCATGAGAGACTGATAGAATTTTGAACCCAAATGATACCAATTGATAAGAGAGATACCAATTGTTAAGAGAGATTGTGAAGCTCAAAGTTTTCAGAATATGATCAAGGTTTGTCAACCAAATGAATAAGAAAGGATACGCAATGAATTTTGACAAATGTATGCATTTGACAACCTATATGCAATGCATTGACTCCCCCTGACAACATGCATTCAATCACTCTTTTTGGCATTTTTCAATATCAGGAAATGCAATGCACTATATGTATGCAAGGATATGCAATTACTCAATATTGATTGCTATGCAAAGTCATGCAATTAACTCCCCCTGAAAACATGCGATGTTTGCCATTAGAAACTGAACATATGATTTTGATTCATGCATATTCAGACTGTCCTATCAAGCAAAATGACCCATGGTACTAGGCGGAGCACTTGGTCTAAAAGACCAGCTCTCACATAGCAAGGACCTTCAGACAGATTTCCCTGCCTTTTGGTAGCTTACCATTTGATATACCATAGAGGTCATGAATAGCAAAGTAAAACCAACAATCCTATATGCAATTCAGGTTTTCAATGAACTATGCAACAGAGAAATTTCAAACAACATTCATATGCAGTCCAGATTTTTCAGAATGCAATTTATTTTCAGAGTTTATGCGTTTCAACAATTATCAAACAACTACAAATGGCAGATATGCAAGATTACATCAAATCAGATATGTAATGAATTTCAAAATAGGAAATGTAGAGAATTTACCTGAAAAGTTCAGAAGGGGTTTTCATTCTTGAGTGCCTTGGATTAATACCCCTTTTTATTCCATTCCAAGGCACACCTGCAACAAACACATCATTTTGATGCAGCAGGTACCCAAGAAAACTTGGGTCCTGGATTAGCAGTGACACCTTTGGTAGGTGTTCTAAATAATTTTCTAGCAGCATGGTCATCAGATTTCATCAAGTAGCAATTATTTATTGAATGACCAATTTGACCACAGTAATGACATGAATTAGCAGATTTCAAATTCCTCTTATGCACATTACTGTTGTCATGAAGTTCATTGGCAGAGAGAGAGTTCTGTTTACTATAATGATAGTAAGATGCATCAGATTTCAGATTTAATCTATGCACATTCTTGTTAGCATGAAATCCATGTGCATATACATGAAACTTTTTGTTGTTGACAGAATTAAAATTCTGTTTACTAAAACCGGCCAGCCAACATTCAACAGCTCTATGGCCTGGCTTCCCACAGTTATAGCATGAAAAGCTCACAGATTTTCTGGCAGAGAATTTGATAACCTAGGGGTTAAAAGAATTCTTCTGAATGTGCCAACAGTCTTTGACTGTGTGGCCATACTTCCCACATTTGAAGCACTCATTGTGCTTGCCTCTAAAAACATTTCTTCCAAAAGCATTTCCATTTACAGGGAGTTTAACAGCTTTAGAATTGAATTGTCTACCCTGAGCATGCCAGCATTCAATGGCCCTGTGGCCCAATTTGCCACAGTGATAGCATTCAATTTTCTTTTTGTTCTGAGCAGAGACATGTTTCCTAGCATGCTTTTTGTTGTCTTGTTTCAGAATGAAGCAATTATCCATAATGTGGCCAACCCTACCACAGTAATGACATGAATTCTTATTTTTATGTGCATGTGTATGTGTATTCATGTCAAGCACAGATTGAACTTTCTCAACATATTTAAAATCAGTCTTTTTCTTGGTCGCAGGAAAGTTTGAGTGATGTATAGCATGCATTTTTTCAATGTGATTCACTCCTTTCTTCACATGACTGACCTTTTCTATTTTTCCAGTTTGTTTCTGATTCTTCTGAACATTTGGTTGTTTATTTTTTGAGGTGGTGGCTACATCTGATGCTTTGATAAAAGATGTCATTAGCTTATTTTTGAAAGCCTTTTTATTGATATTGTTGTAGCCTAACCCTTCCCTTTGAGTATTGACCTTAACTCCTAACAACCTGTCCAGATTCTCTTGTCCATTAACAAACTTTGACAGAGATGTTTTCAGATCTTGAATTTCATTTTCTAGTGAGGAAATGTGTAACTCATAACTGGCAATCTCTTGCTCACTGCAATTCATAGCTTCATTCAAAACTTTGTTAGCAGTTTTATATTTCTCAATTTCATTTTCTAGATTGCTCAGTTTATAAGAATCTTCAACGCAAACACTTTTACCTCTTTCTAAAGCTAGAAGTCTCTCAGACATGGTGAAGTTCAGCATTCTTAACTTCTCATTTTCTTCCTTAAGCTTGTCATTCTGAACCAATTCATTTATTACAAGCTGATCTTCTGAATTGACTTCATACTTTCTTCCATTTTTAATTTCCTTCATATCTTTTTGCTGTTTTTCAAGATCTTTCTGTAATTCTATGTTTACAGACTTTATGGCATTAAGTTTTTCAATCAGCAATTTATTCTCCTATTTAAGTTTCTCTGATTTTTCTTCATCTTCTTTGGAGAGTTTTCTGAGAGAATCATTTTCAGATTTCAGCTTGTTCAATTCAGACTTAACACATTCAAATTCTTTCAGCAAATCCTTACTCTGAACAGAATCATGACTAGCTAGGCTAAGTTTCTTTTCAAGTTCAGAGATTTCTTTTACATGATCTTGATTTTCAATTTTTAGGAATGAAATTTGTTTCTTCAGCATTTGAGTATCAGACATACTAGCATCAAGAACATTTTTCAATTCAACATAATTTCTACATGAAGAACTTGAACTAACTGACCCAGTACCCTTCTTCAATTTTTTATACTATTTTCTTAACAGTTCATGAGATTCAAGTAGCTCAGAATATGCATTTTCCCAATCATCTAAAGTATAATTTTCAAAGGGATTTACCTCATCATTATCATCATCTTCATCTTGACTGCTGCCTTGATTATTTCTGTCAGCCATCATGCAGCTGTCCTCATTTCTTATCTGAGTTCGCTTCAGCATGTCCAGAATATCTTTAACAGAACTGCAATCAAAGAAACATGAATGAAAAGCTCTATCAGTAGCAGCTTTCATCACATTTATAGCTATCTGATTTTCTTCATGCAGTGATTTTTGACTGTCAGTCCATTTGGACTTTTTCTTTGGCAGTTCATGAGGACCATGTGAAATCACTTTCCACAGGTCTGGATTAACAGAATTAGCATAATTCTTCAGACTAGCAAACCATACATTAAAATGCATACCACTGAAAATCGGTGGATGGGCCATGAGAATAAATAGCAAGAAAATACAATGCAACAGGAATATTGGTGCACTAAAAATAAATTAGCACCTAAGACTGCAAGATCGGATCTGCAGGTCGCTGGACCTTGTATGCAGACACCGCTCTGATACCAATTGTTAGGGTGCTAGGCCCGGATACAGAGGGGGTGAATGTATCCTTCTATGAATAATGCCCAAATAAAAACTCAGATGCTAGACGCAATCACAGAATAAAACTAATTCAATTAAACTTATGAGCAAGCACATGGAGCGCGCCTATCCAAGCATCTAGCGGAAGCAAACACACAAGGCAAACCACTGCTCAATAGATTTTTAGGTGGTTCGGTCCTCCAGACCTACATCCACCCCTCACTCCCAACCGGAGTGAGGCTTCACTAGCAAATGCTAGAACCAAGCAGACTCAGTCTGCGAACAAGGTGCTGCCACACAGCTTGACCAGGGGAACAGCCTCCCCTCTTCCTCCCAACCAGAGGGACACCCCAAGTGACTCCCAGCCACTTGGAAACCAGAGACCGAAGTCTCTCTTCCTCCAGACCAGGAGGGAACCCGCTAGTGACTCCCAGTCACCAGCAACCAGAGGTCGCAAACCTCTCTTCCTCCAACCGAAGGGACCCCTGGACTTGCAAGCCACAAGCCCAGAACTGGAGACAAGTCTCCCTTCTCCTGAGACCACAGGAGGAACCCGATCCCCAGTAGGGCAATCGGAAGAACAAGGCTAACCAAAGAAACAAAAGAAATAATAAAGAAACATAAAAAGCACAGCAACGAAAGCTGGAAATGAAACACAAGCGATGTAGCTCTCAATGAGCATAGTCATTCTGGATTTGATCCACGAACAGACTGAACTGATCTGCAATAGACTCTCTCCTCCTCTTCTTTTCTTCTTCTTCTTTCTGCTTCTCTTTCTTCTCTCTTTCTTCTCACTTCTCACGAGCACTATTTCTCTCTTTTCCTTCTTCTGCTCTCAGTCTCACTCTCTTCTTTTCTTTCTTCTCTTCACACTCTGCTATCTCGATCTCTCACTCAATCTCTCTTTCTTTCTCTTTCTCACTCTCTTTCTCTTCTTCTTTTCCTTTTCTTCTTCTCTGTCTGGATCGTGGCTCTCTGTATGGACTTCACCTCTTGCCAATTCGATCAGTCTTCTTCTGTGGAAGAAGGCTCATATATATAGCAGCAACAGCAGCAGTAGCCCCGGCTTGTGACCTCCACATTTCCAGCCCTAAGTATTTGGACCACATGGCAGCATCCAGCAGGCTGTCAGTCCATGTGTCATCATCTGGTCAGGCCTTCCAACCTTGGATCACGTGCCCTCCTTAAGCTTCATGAGCAGAGCACCTGTCAGACAGAGTATCGGAATGTCAGGTTAAGTGAAGAGCTCTGTATAGACTTGTAAAGATGATCATGATGTATAGACTTGTAATGTAAAGTGCGTTCTCGCACGGGAGCATATGAAATCTCAGGAGAGCATCTATGGCCTCTGGACAGCATCACCAGCGTCAGGAGAGCATGTGGAGCACATGCTGTCTGTGGGGAGCAATCGCTGCTCCAGGGGAGCATCAGCAGACACTGGAGGGCATACTCGGTCCCAGGAGAGGATCCGGGAGGACAGGCGAGCATGCACGACTGATGTACAAACTCTACCAATGTATAGACATTACAATGCTCATCCACTGAATAGAATTCACAGTGCTCAATCAGACTTCACGATGCTCAATCAGACTTCACGATGCTCAATCACCCTTGAAGATGTGAGCGAGACAGTGTATGGACTTGTGAGACTTCAAGCAAACTCAGTGTATAGACTTGCTGAAGAATGCATTAGCACAAAGGATGAAATGTATGGACTTCTGTGAAGTGTATGAGGCCCTTCGAGTGTATAGACTCGATCAAGAGAGACGTTGGCCAATCGGAGCATTAACAGTCACTGGAGAGCATACTCGATCCCAGGAGAGCATCCGGAGGGACAGGCGAGCATGCACGTCTGATGTACAGACTTGTGAAAGACTTGAATGCACGACCAGTGTACAGACTTGGAGAACGGCTTGAGACACAAGGACGCTGCTTGCTGTACAGACTTGAGGTTCTAAATGAAGGTAAGGTGTCAATGTACAGACTTGCTATGGTTGTATGGACATTGAAGCTGCAAGCGATGTACAGACTTGGAGAGTTGAAACCAATGAACAGACTTGACGAAATGAAGACCACTGTATAGACTTCCTTCGGCACAAAGGTAGCTTAACGATGTACATACTTGATTGAAGTGAAGTCTGTACAGACTTGAATGTTCACAGTGTATAGAGTTTGAAGCAAGTGACCAAGGCGATGTGTAGACTTTACCCAATGTACATACTTGGTGGTCTTGAACGTAGGTAAAGCAAAGCAATGTATGGACTTGCCACCGACCAATGTATAGACTTGCTCATACGAGTGAACAGGTCGATGTATAGACTTGGCCAATGCTTGAAGCACAGTCCACTGTATGGACTTGATGCCTTGAAGGGGATGTATAGACTTTGTTGTGACTAGTGGCTGTACAGACTTATGCAAAGTGAACACTTTGAACGCCTATGATGTACACACTTCAATTGAAGGGCCAAAGACGGAGTCAATCATACAAACATGAAGGGTAGGTTTCCCCGAGAATTTTCCCCTTCTCTGATGCACTACAGAAGAGAGGAAAGGGTGGTTAGAATCCTGTGGGTGTATACGAGACAACCACACCAGTTCCTGATAGGGGGAACAAAACATATGGATTTCATGATGATTTCATCACCATATTAAAAAAACAAAGAGGACACATGTGGGGATTATTGAGGTGAACCTCTGGGCATCGTTCCTCTCCCTCTGATGCAGAGTAGAGGAGAGATAAAGGGCCTAGTGCCTCTTCACTAGGGGAATCTAGTGGGGAGCAGAACCAACGTGCCCTTCTCGTGTCGGAGGGATATAAATGTGTTTCAGACACTTGCACCTCGGAGCCTTGCTCATTATTCTGAGCAAACCTCGGGAACCGGTATCTGAGGAGATATCATCGTGAACACACATGCAAACTGCTAATCGATAGCGAGGAGAATGGGGGAAATATTCATTGCATAATAACACAAAGATGCACAGACGTTGAACACAGACAAACTATCTAGAAACAAGGCCTAATGGCCAACAATTTCATTAATCGTGAAAAAAATCATGCATAAGATGTAGCCCTCCATCGGGCATAAAGAGAAAGGAGAAAGATACAAGCAAACCCACCCACCTAGAGCAGACTTCTTTCTCCCCCTCGGTTCTCTCTTCTCCTCCTGGAGCTCTCTTCGCTTCTTTCACTTCTTTTTCTCTCATTTCATTATGCATCCTCTTTCCTTTCTTCAGCCCATTCCCCTATTTTATAGGATGGATCGGCTTGTTCGGTGTCTCCAGGCGCCAACCGACGTGGGTGGGTGCCTTACTGATTTGGCACCGCTCATCTGGTGCGGCCAGGTGCCATGAATCAGCATAGGTGTGAGGCATGTGCTTTGAATCGGCATTGCTCACCAATTCCAGCACCAAATGATGCTGAGTCAAAACGTCTCGAGCATTTTTTATGTTTTGCCTTTCGTTGTCGGGTAAGGACGTGTCGTTGGGCATACAATGCGAGTTCTAAAATCATAACTCCTTGACGCAGGCTTTGAGTTATCCCGACATAAGTGGCCTGATGTCGGTTCAAGTTGACTTTGCTGTTCAGAATATCATCATTGGGAAGAGCATTTTGACTCCTTCTTAGGTGCATTATCGAGCGTGTTGAGCACACTCGCAGGCGATTATGTTTAATCATCCCCACTGGACGCGGGCTTCAAGTTATCCCAGTGTCAATAGCCTAACGCCGGTTCAGGTTGACTTTGATATTCAGGATATCACCGTCAGGAACAGTGTGTTGACTCTTTTCCCTACGTGCATTATCGGGTATGTCGGGCATACTCGCAAGTAGTCATGTTTCATCGTCCTTCTTGGACGTGGGTTTAGATCGACTCGGCGTGACTCTTCCAACGTCACGTCAAAGCTTCCATTATCTTTCTGGGGAATCTTTATTGTACATGGCACCGTATTCTAGGTGTCAACAAATGCCCCCACCAGTGGGTGGCGCGAATGAGGGACGAGTGTGCGGGGCCCACGGGTGTAGATCTCTTCATCATATCGCTTCATTTTGTGAGCTAGTGTTGTTAATTTCGTGAGATGGCACTGGGTGAACCAGCATTGGTTCTTAGCTGATGAATCAACGTGGATGAACCGTCGTGAGAACCTTTTAGGGTTGATCGAGCGTGGCTCTTTACTCATTAATCCAGCGTGGCTCATTTGCTTGTTGATCTGGCGTGGCCCGTTTGCTCGTTGATCTAGTGTGGGCCACAGAAAAAGGCTAACGTGAACTGGCGGCCTCCTATTTTATGATCCGACATCATAGCGAATCGGCGTTCCTGACCGTAGTGAATTGGCGTAGGGGTCATCAATTCGGCAAGGGGATTCGGCGTAATCCCGCGGGATGATCCGTCGTGGGTTTCGGCCATGGGGGCACACCAGTTCAGAACTCTCTGCCCCCTTTAAGAAGGGGCTAGGTCGTGGGTTTCATCTCCCCAGTTATGATCCTTCTCTTTCCCTCTCTTAGCCAGTGAGAAGCTCCTCTGTCGGCCGGTGGCCGCCTCCGCCCTACTTCGCATCTTCGGCCTCGTCTTGTCTTTGGTGAGCCCCGGGGCCTGCTCCGCCGCTGCCATCACGTTCTTCTTCTCCACCACCGGTGGAGGCCGTTGCCCACGGCGTGGACGTCGTCGGACATGGATGCCCTTATTCCTCACTGTCGCTCTCTGCGAGGGTAGGGGCCATTTTTTATTTCTTCTTCGTCCCTTCTTTTGCTTCCTTTCTTTGCCCTTTCCCCTTCTCCAGAGCCCTATGCCACTGTGGTGACCCTTTGAGGCTGGAATGGGGGGGCTCAGCCATTCTGGCCATTCCTCACGGAAAACCCTAGAGGGGGGGCCTTCACCATTTCTGTGGTGAACGAAGGGGTACCAAATCATGGCCAGAGCACCATTTTAGGGGGGAATGCTGGATCAGGGCCATGGCATCGATCAAGGGTGGCGCCGGATCAGGGCCATAGCGCTGATCCTAGGGGCGTTGGATTACATCGCGGATGGCGCTCGTTCTTCTTCATGGCATCAAGGGTATCTCCTCTAGTAGGCTAGCCCTCGATGTTTGATGTCTCCTGGAGAGCCCAACTAGTGTTTGCCATCGTGCACGCTTGGTCTTTTAGGGGCCGTCTCACTTTATGCGTGGACAAGTACCCGCTGAACCACCCAGAGCCTCTGGTTAAGGGGAGACACTGCTGAAATTTTCTCAAATCTCATGTATTAGTTCCATATCTGAAGCGTCCGTTTTCTTTCTCCTTTTCTACAAGGACTTCTTCATTCTTTGGCCTTCCGATCCCCAGTGGTGCCCGGGTTGCAGGATCAGTTGAAACCCCGACCGTGACATGGGCGAACTATGCTGATTTGGACCAGGAACATGCTGAAATCGCCATTTTGGCAGAATCGTCAGACTCAAAAACTAACACAGTGGAGATTGACAGGATCACTATGGTGGGGAATGACTTTGATTTTAGCCGAGTAGGGGGACTACCGCATTGACCACCCGAAGGATCGTCATTTGGTAAAGTTCTTGAAGACTTTCAGTTTCGGTGGCAAGCACGATTGCATCATGGCCCGTCAGCTGGAGTACACCATTTTGAAGGAGAGAGATAGTTTGGTAGAGTGCGTCCCAAGAACAAAACCTATATATCGGCTAGGCGAGCCTCGGAAATGGGATGCAGTTTGGGCCTAACATAACTAGCAGTTGGGGGCAACATGCTAACAAGAGCCCCAGAATTCACTCCTACACAGTGGGACAATGTTGTCGACCATGTTCATAGAGAGAAGCCAGACTTTGGACTTTTTCTTATCCCCCCTTAAGTGGGGTTACAGGGAAGAACTCTTCCTATTGAACTGCTTGGACGTCAAATTCAAGCATCAGCTAGCAGCAGGCTGGTTTGCCGACCTGAGCGCTTCTGATGCTCATTCTTTCAGAGAAGGTGCCATCGAATTCACAGATTATGTGTTGCAGCACTATGCTTCGATCCTGATCACCACCGAGGTCGATCACAGTGTTTATGCTTCCCGCTTCAGGTACCCCATCTCCAAGGGGCTCTACTGCAAGATGATAGAGGTCTTCAACTCTGATTTCAACACATTTTACATTACAGAGGGTGAGACCTCGTTGAATTTGTGGAGCTTGTCCCAGCTTAGCGGCTTACCCATTGAGGGTGAGCCTTATGAAGAAGTGTGCCTCCCCGACCTTTTAAAGGATGAGACAGATGGAGAGGGTTGGTACATGTACACTAGGCTTTTCATACCGCTACCTGATGAAGGTTTATCGAGAACTATTTCTCTCCTCATGCGAAGATCCAGCTGATGCTTCCTCTTCGAAGATTAAGAAGCGGCCAGAGAAGAAGCTGGTGCGGATGAGCTTGTGGCATAAATATTTCCTTCGTGGCGAGGCACAATATGATGATTTTCCCTCTGCTGGAGCAGCTGCTGCAAAATTGAAGAAGAGGGGCAGAAGGAAAGTTGACCTCCCTGAGTCCAAGCTTAGGGGCCAGAAAAGTGGGCCTAACCCTACTGGGGTTGACGCCCTGACACACTATGCCGCCTACTTGGCCTATTGGCTATGTGTATTCGCTTTGCCCTACGGTGATGAAAGCATCATCTGCCCAGAAGCCATCTACCCAGCCTGCCAGAAGGCGTGGGGTATTAAGTTGTCTTTATGCCCACCAGCTCTTTGCCTGATTTACAGGTTGGTTAGGGAGATTAGCCGATGCCAGGTTCCAAGAAGCTTGAGGATAGTGGGTCTGCTACACTTCTTTAAGCCTGGGTTTGCTTGCTCTTTCTGGAGTTCATGCCCAGGACCATACAGGCACCCCTACTATTCTCTCGCATGATCGAGTTCGCCAGTGCTCAGCATGGCTCTACCTCAAAGCAGCTTTATGCCATCAGAGGGAGGATGACTTCAATCCCAATGGACTCCCCAGGGACTACACATTTTTGGCATATGGCGGTACACAATAGCCCTTTGGTGAACCGCTTTCGAGAATGCCGATTGGACCAAGTGGAAGAGTATGCCTACCCCTTGAGTGGCAAGGTAATTACTCACCCTATTCTTGAGCCTGATCTAGTAGCATGGGCTCTATCCATCCGACCAAGTGTACTGCCCTTTCGGAGAGGAGGCAGCCTGTATCTGGAGCCTCACTATCCTTTCCGTTTCAGGAGGAATTTTGGTTATGACCAACACATTCCTCCATCTTCAGCACAATTTCCTTTGTCCAATCGGGCCTTAACTATAGTGCTCGTTGTCGGGCAGGCTCGTGCTTGGTGGGATTTCTTTCATCATCGCGACAGCTCGTCCTTCAGGGTTCCTGCTCCGGGGTGATTTCCAAGGGTTACACCAGAGTATGTCAAGTGGTGGAACGCCCGTACTAGCTTCTACCGATGATGTGACACCACCTTGGGGGTGATAGCCACTAGGCCAATGATCCTTGGACCTATGACTCTCAAGCAACCCAACGTACCCGGCAATATCACTTAAGCAGACTCACCCGCATAACGCACGCATGTGCCCTTGGGCAACCCGGTGATGATGGAGAGGGTCTGGGGTGGGACCTTGATGCTCCGGGGGATTGACAAGCTTGAGGCTGAACCCCTAAGGGCCTGGGATGTCCAATTTCACGGGCGGCCAGCACGCCAAGGGCGTGGGTTTTAGGGTCTCTCTCACAACTCGCTCCGCGATGGTCGCTCAATTTGATGATAATTTGGGACCGGGCACTCTCTCACCGTCCGACGGAGCTAAGAGACAATACTAATTAAGCAAGGAATACCTGCAAGGAGAAGTGACCAGAAGCTCACCTGATCGGCATGAAGACACCGATCCCGGCCAGAGATGAGGGTGAGCGGGGAGGCGTGGGTACACACCCGCACGCCGCGTCGGTGTAGCTTTGACCTGAAAATTAAAATGTTACACCACTACACCTCTCGCAGGAGGGGGATCTCGGGGTGGGGACTTATTGAAATTACATCCAAAACTACCTCCACGAAGGGAGGGGCGGTCAGTCGGATAGGCGGGGTGGGGGAAAAACTAAGCTAGAAGCCGAATTGCCAAGCTCCCCGGTTCTGCCAGCTTTAGGAACTGCCGGATAGGCAGTCACTGTCGGTGCTGCCACGGGCTCTCCCGAACTCCTTTGTTGACGAAACCAGCGTGAAAATCTCCTGGGTTGGCTCAGGAGAACGTCAGAATTATTGGAGAATTTCATGATGACGACGACAGCCGGGGCAGGGTTGGGATCAGGACTGCTGCACTCTGCTCCTGGCAGTGCCTGGATCACTATTATTGGAAAGGAAGGCTGTCACGACTACTCCCGTGCTCAGTTGATGGCGAGATTGGGACCGTTCCATTCGTAGTTGAGTTCTCTTCGAACAGAGACCCACGGGGCCACCGGTAGAGGTCAGAGCATACCACGAGGGCCAGAAGAGTGGAAGGAGGTCGAATCTGTCTCCACTTGGATTGACCTACACACTTGGGATAGGAAATTTGGAACTTTGTGCTTCGTGCTTCAAACGACACTACGCTTCTTGGAGATGAAAGGGGACTCGTAGCAGAAGTCTTCAGCCAAACGCCGCTCCAATATCTTCAAGGTACTGATTGTGGTAGCCTCTGCAAGCTGCAGTTGGGTGTCTGCCAGGGAAGAATTGTGCAGTCCGGCGGTGAAGACTTCTCCGGGCAGCCATGAACTCAGACGGAGGCGGGACCACCTCCGTTGCGAAGTAGACTGGACCAAGATTCCACCGGTATATGGTACGCTCTCTGAAGCTTCTTGGTGATGATGTGACAGCCTCAGAAAGTCACTGGTACTCAACTGCCTGCAAGCTGGGAATAGGCTGATGGTGTAGGGTTGTGTGTATGAGGGTGGGATGGCCAAGGGAAGCAAGGGGAAATGGGGAGGGCGACCAGGGTAAGAAGGGGGTGTTGGGGAGGGGTGAGGGCAGCCAGCAAGGGAGGGAGATTCAAATTTGGCCTAGGGTTTGAACCCCTTTAGCCTTGGGGAGATGGAAGGGTGCTTGGGAAAGGGTAGTAGGTGGTTGGGGGTTGGAAGGTGGCTTGGAGATTGGTGGGTTCTCCCTTGGGGCTAGGGGTGGAGTAAAGAGGTGTTGTGGGAAGTTGTGGTGACTATTGAATGAGGGGAGGAGAGTGAGAAAGTAGGTGGGAGGGGGAGGAGAGAGAAAGGGGTGCACCCCTCTTGGAGAGAGAGAGAGAGAGGGGGGGAGAGAGAGAGATAGAGTCACACTTCACTTGAAGAGGGGGAAGATTTCACTCAAATGTGAATTTTTTTTCTAATTCTCAAAGCATTAGTACTACAATGGAGGGGTTGTGGTCTATTTATAGGCACCCAACTTTTCACATGACCATACTGACCCTAGACAATTGACACAATGACCAGATAGACCAAGGAGGGGCGCCCCTAGGCCTAGCCAACTGAATTGGACCCAATAACCTATCAAAACAACCATATGACAAGTAACTCAGGTAAATGACTCACTAACCTAGGTACCAGACTCAAATAAAGGAAAAATTACACAGTTTATGACTCAAATAAAATATAAATATTACATGACTAGACTCAAAAACACATGACGAACATAATGGCGCATGCCGACGAACAATCCGAGCCTCGAAAAATGTGGAGGGGCAAGGGATGCCCCCATTAACCGAGCATACAAGGTAGAATGCTGAGATGTAGTAGAGAGGAAATTCTTAAGCCAGCAACCACTCCCGGTGTTTGACATAGACGAGGATCATCTGATGAGATTGAAATCCCGTCGGGTCAAAGATGTGCATGACTATATGGATGTGTGGAAATCTGCAAAGAGGCGCTGATGGGGGACGGGACCATGGACATGACAAGCTCGCGATCATCCCTTAACGAGGGAAGCGTCGGATGTGCGCGGTTGAGAAACCGGCTGGGAGCTAGGGTGGTCGGCTCTCACTTGTGCCCGGATCGGGTCACGGGACGGCTTCGCTCTCTCTCGCAGCAGTGATATTATAAATTGAAAGCGGGCTAGGTATCCCTACACATGCTCTCTAGCAGCAGCATATAAAGCATATAAAGAATTGAGCTAATGCCAAGTGTAAGGGTGAAGGCGATACCTCCACGCTCTCGGCGTGGCGAAGACGGTTCCCGGCCAAAGCTCGTACTCCCGGGAACTTAGTACATTATGTTTACAGCAGTACAAATAAGCCCACTCCACGCAGGGAGGTAAAGGGTGACACAAGTGGGCCCGGGAGGACCAGTTTCGGGTTGACGGGCGGTTCCGGGTGATGCTTCGGCTTCACGCGTACTCGTGTTAGTGGGGGCCCACGTGCTGACCGGAGGGGTCGTGTGGGGCCTGATGACTCCTCTGTTGTGGAGACACTTGGGAAGCGTTCCCCTGGGATGGCGAGCTGCTGGAACGACCACCGGACGCCGGGCGGCCCTCGGACGACGCTCGCGGGGAACTCGGCCACAAACCTAAACTTCTGTTTGCAGGCGCGCGACTTGGAGGAAACTGCTGCTGCGATCAGCCCCGTCGTCGAAACGCGACGAAATTAGAGCCGTTGGAAAGACAACTCAAAATACTTCGACGTAGGGGTATTCAGAAAAAATAATCAGATCTGTATTTCTGAATTGTTGAATTTACAATCTTGCTGAATTCGGGCCAGAACTGCAGGGGCAGGATCTATCTTCTCTGATGATCGACGTTGACCGGGAAGAAGACCTCTGAATCTGGCAATGATTTCTTCAGTAAAGTTGAAGGTCTCTGAGAGAGGAATCCGGGACTATTTTTGGTTTTTTGATTGGAGAAGAAATGGATTTTCTGGGATGTTTTTACTAGACCTGGGTCGGATCTGGGAAACTGTGGGCAGACTGTTCTTGGGAACTTGGATGAATTTTTTAAAATACTTGGAGGGTGAACCAAAAATTAAGAAAATTCCTGGTGGTATAGGGATGTATACATAACTCCCAGTAAATTTGGGCGTCCCAAAGAAAATCAAAAGATGGTTCGAATGGGATAGACTCAGAGCTGATGAATAGTGAACAGAACCAGGACAGATCTGGAACTTGGACTTGGATGAAAATCAAAACATAGCTAAAGGATGAATTTTGACGTGATTTTTTTTGTGGGGATAAGGGTTCCAGAGGGGAACCAACCCTGAAATTTTGAGCTTCAGAAGATGAAGGGAGTGATAGCAGGAATTCGGAGAAGAAGGATCTGTCCTGAGTGGACAGAACACCGAAACCGTTGGCAACGACGCGTCGGCCGCGAGACGATGGCGGCGGCGATCACCGGAGTTGCTTCAGATGCTGGAGGGGATCAAGGGGGAAGGGATTACACTCTAGAAAGGGGAGAGGGGGTGGAGGAACCAGGGAGAGAGAGGGGAGGGGCGCAAGCTTCACTTGGGGCAAATGCCTTTTTTTCCTTCATTAATTCCTTCAATATGAAAAATACAACCTTATATAGGATGCCAACCAAACTCACCCTCAACCCTTGGATCTAGGGGTTTGGATTGAAGGGCTGGGATACAATGTGAATCACACATTTAATACATTAGTTTAATCTAATTTGACCATACTTATTCAACCTTGGACTAGATCCATTCAAACACCACCTAACAAGCCTAATAAGGCCAAAAGAGGGGGCGCCCCCTTCATGGGCCTCTCTTGGGCCTAGGCTGGTCCAAGGGCAGCCAACCCAACCCATTAACTCAAGTCTAGACTTGGGCCTTCCAAGTCTTGGTGGCCCATGAGAGGGAGTGGCCCAATTGGACTTTAAATGACTAATATGGTCCATAAGGGTGGCACTTGGTCCAATATGAACTAGACTTTCTAATGGACTCTACTAATGGCAATCTAACCTTGGACTTGACATAACAAATGGCCCATTGGCTTGATATAAGCCTTACAAGGAGCCCAAAAAAAAGAAATTACACAATTACAACTTCATACAAGCCATAACACACAAATACACTTCACCCGTGTATGGAAATCGCCTTTGATGCCCCATCAATTCTCCCCGGGTGGGAGGAACTCGACCCCGTCGAGTAGGGGTATGGCTGCTCCGGTTCTCCGGCGGATCCGTCACCATGCTAAGTAGCGCGGGTATGCTCCACTCCAAGTGATCGGCACCTGCTCATTCCATATATACTCGATATTCGCACTGCTATGGCTAAAGGTGGTCACTCCGAAGGGGCACTCTCAAAAGGAAGGAGACAGCTCGAAGACTCACTAGGAATCACCGCTGAGTCCCTATAAGTGACTGATCCGGGTATAGATGTGGAACCAATCCCATTCTCGTCAAGTGAGTCCACTCGCCTCTTACTCGTAAGAGACCGACAACGAGCTTGCACAAGACACATGTAGACTCACCATGCACAGACACACGAATGCAAACCACGCAATCAATCGACTCAAAATCACCACACAAACAAACCACACAAGGAAAACATACCGACTCATATATGACCCTAGATACACCTAATGTTAGTCCGACCCGTACATGGGTGACGGCGGACCAGGACACCCGAATATGTGCCATGCATGCATGTTAGGCAACTGGGAATGGATGGCATAGGGAACACCTATACGTCGGGTGTGGTTATGCGTGGATGGTCTTTGGAATGTGGGCGACTCGGGTGGTTTAGAAGGGTCGGGTGTAGGTGTATCGGGGTTGGTGGATGTAGATGGACCATCTCGAGGGGAAGGGGCATAAAAGTGGGCTTCCTTGAAGAAGAGGTGTACGGGTGGTAACTCGGGAAGTCTAAAAGTGAAGGGGTCAAAAGGGTCAAAGAAGGGATGACCCCTTGTGGTGGGTTCCCACAAGTCACAGTCCCACGTGTAGACGGTTTGAAGATGTGGGTAGTCACCTTCTTGAATTGTAACGGGTGGGACGGGGATCGTAGGCAAGAAGTAGGATTCCTCCCTCGGACAAAAGGGTATGAATTCGGGCTCGTCCGGTAAGGGGAGGAGTAAGAGGATCTCCGTGGTGACACAACCCCCGGTGCACTCGGATGTAATGGACCCATAGGCCGGATGGGTGAAGCTAAGACTAGCGGGTTGGTCGAAGCCTCGGGCCAATAAATGTGTAAAGGTCAACTGCCGGTCTAACCCTTTAAGCAGGTCGTCCAATGTGTTCACATAGTGACGAGACCGGAAGGTGGTATGAAATGAGTTGCTTGACACTAGTGGTAATGTGGGGTCCATTGATGGGAAGGGAGGTGGGACCAAGCCATCCTTGAGCCAACTAAGAAGCGGCTCGGCTATGAAAAGCGTACCTGTTAGAAATACGGGTGGCTCGGGCCTTGGTGGTTCCAAATGAGAGGACTCCGAATCAAATTCGGAAATAGAGATGGATGACATTGGAACTCTCTCGAGTGGTGAAGGCCATGGTGTAGGCGGCTGGGAGGTGGATGCTTGTCGAAAGCCACCATACCGAGAGAAGTGTGACTCAAAGGGTTCGACCACTAGAGCGACCGTATAGGATTCTGCTAGAGAGCATGTGTAGGGATACCTAGCCCGCTTTCAATTTATAATATCACTGCTGCGAGAGAGAGCGAAGCCGTCCCGTGACCCGATCCGGACACAAGTGAGAGCCGACCACCCTAGCTCCCAGCCGGTTTCTCAACCGCGCACATCCGACGCTTCCCTCGTTAAGGGACGATCGCGAGCTTGTCGTGTCCGTGGTCCCGTCCCGCATCAGGCGCAACCCAAGTCCCCAGTCTATCTTGCCAGAGGTGGCTGTGGACAAGTTCCTGGAGACCCTTCAGGGGCTCTACAGAATTGGAGCTGCTGGACTAGAATTAGCCAACTATCCTCTGCAAGTGGAAGAGATAATTCCTTTGGCAAGCACTTGGCATCCGGAGGTCGAAAAATTTTGGCCTTACAGAACATTCATCAGGAAGGTGGACAGAAACCTATCCTATTATAGCTAGACCACTTGGCTTTTTGTTTTGTTGCAGACTCATCGGCTAACTATCGAGAACCAAGAGGAGACAATACTGAACCAACAACTACACCCATCTCTTAAATATGTCGATGGCTGGGGGATAGATCATTTGGGCCTTTATCATTGCGTATCTTCACAGAATCATCTTGATTTGGCATCTCTGGCCAAACTTTGGGGGAAGATAGGAGATGTATGTTGGCTTATATGGGAGGCCACATTCCGAGATCAGAAGCTGTCCCTAACTTATTCTATCACGTCCGGACAGGGAATATCGGAACGCGGCAGTTATATACATTCATGATAAACAGAACAATAACGGTATTTAAAGAACATAAATGTAATAGAAAGGAATTAAACCAAAAGAAACCAACTTCTTTTTTAAAAAATAGGAGAAAATAACAATGTTTTCCACATCCACACTTTCTTAAGTCACGACTAAAAAAAAAGAGAAAATTACAACTCGAATCGACTGACAACATAACTATACGACCACATAAACTAACACTACTCAGGTCCACGCCTGCCAGGGTTCACTCCGGTCTTTACTCTTGTCCATCATCATCCGTTTGCGTTTCATCACCAGAACTACCTAAAAACGTGGGAAAACTGGGTGAGCGAATGCTCAGTAGGCAATAGCAGGCAAGTTTAAGTTGTTAACCAAGTTAAATAATTGTCATGCATGCGAACTAAGAACGATAAACAAGTTAACATAAGAACTGATGCAAATGAAATTTATAGAATGAATTAAATCAAGATATATCCATTTCCAGGAAATTGGCCGAGTAAGCACGCAAGCAAGTCACATCGAGATAAATTCCATGTAGGAATCTAATAAAATGTATAGAGAAAAAGAGATGAATGTCATAGACACACGCTAGTCATGTACTCGGTGCAATGCCTCACCATGTCATTACAACTCCCCGGGGCACTAGTACTTTTCGGACGCTCTTCCCAGGACCAAACCGGGCCCTTATGATGCATTGGCATTGATTTGGTGGATCCAAGATCCCAAGTAATATCTAGACATTCATTGGAATCGGCCAAGAATTCCAAGGTCAAGCTATGTAACTTAATCTCTAAGATTAAGAGAGATTTCAGTAATAGAATGGGAATCCATAAGATTTGGGGCTTGTCGGGGACAAAAACCCAAATCAGGATTTATTGTAGCCTAAGCCCATCTTGGCTCAGCTTACTAGAACACACAAGAAACACGTAAAACAAGCTTCAGGCTGAGTTGCGATCGAACCTGGGCCGCAACATGATGAAAAATGGTCTAGCATGGACCGCTATGGCGATACTGGGCCAGAAGAACAAGACCCAGAGTCAAGAATAAAACGGTCCTAGGTGGGCCATTTACCAATTGAAAATGGTCCACAGGGGGCCGCCAAGCATGAGAAAGTCCCTGGGCCACAACAAAGATAAACATTCATTCACATGGATGGCCGCTAGGAGGATGAAAACGGTACAATGACAACCGCAAACAATCTGGGCCAAGCAAGATTGAATTAGTCGACCAAAAGGACTCCCAGCCCGCCCAAGACATGATGGAACTGAACCAAGGTCCAGCCCATACGTCTCAGGTCCAGCCAGAGGTGATTTGGTCAATTTAGACATTGCTAGGTCGATGGAAATAAGGAAGATGACCAGTAGGACCTGGCTCATGGCCAGCAAGAAAACGGTCTTGATTAGACCGCTTAAATCACCACATGTCTAGCCCAGGGCCGCCTTTAAGCCAAGACAGACCCAAATTCCAGGCTGTAAAATGTGTTGGATTAACTGGATGGTCAAACTAGAGGGGGAGGGGGTGAATAGGTTGACCCTTTGAAAATTTCATGCAATATCACACTCGCTATCAAAAATAGAATGCTAATCAGAAAATCAGTAACTAAATGTGTGCATTTCGAGCCTACTCAAACATCTAACGTCAGCAGATTATGCGAAAAATGGCAAACCACAAGTGAACACTGATTTTTATGGTGGTTCGGTCTCCCTGTGGAGACCTACGTCCACCCCTCACTAAAACCAGTGAGGATCCCTGCTGAGCCTTACAGCTTAGCTACACCGAGGAATAAACTCCTCAACACCGCTGAACACTACCGCTTGGCTAGATAGAGGAACAAATCCTCTCAACCACTGACAAATAGCTTGCAGGCAAACACACCCAAATACCCTTGATCCAAGCACAATCCGCTAGATAAAATACCCCCCCTCTACTCAAACTAGCACGAGGGAGAAATACAATAACAGAGTTCAAACTGAAAACAAAAGCAATAAAAGAAATCACTCAGAGATGGAAGAACAGCTCCAGATCTGTGATGCTACTGGATCTCAAGCTCGAACTCAGAAGTCTGGAGGAAGATGTTTCAACGATCAGCTGGCCTTCTCCTTCTGAAGGCTAGATGAACTCGCACTGATCCACTGCCCCTGGATCTCCTCTGATCGTCAGTGGATGCAGCACGGTACCAGCAGGAAGATGATGTACTCCACGATCCTTCTCAAGGGCTTTACTCGATCAGGTTCGACTGCCACTTCTCCAAATCTTCTTCTCTGTTCTCCCGCGCTCTACCTATTCACGTGAATATTCCTTTTTATGGGTCCTAGCCAGATTTTCTGGTTAGCCCAATGATTGTTGTCCTTGAGGCTTCTCAAATCGCGAGGGAAAGAGAGCGCATGCGCTTTTAGATGATGTGGCATCTAACGCCACTTACGACTGGGGTCCACCCAATCATCTCTTGATGAAATTCAGGTGGCACCAACTCATTGAGACCATGAGGTTGACGTAGCCTTGAAATGCCCCACATGTCTTTGAGTATAAAGCTGGATGCGTTGACGCATGGGGTCACTGTGTCGACCCACGGAACTGACCCAGAGCTATCTTTATCTCAGAATGAATTGCTGCGTCGACGCTATCATGCTGTAGCGTTGACGCACCGGTGTATTTCCAGTGAACAATGATTCTGCCACTTGAACTACTGCGTCGACGCTGCTGAACTGTGGCGTTGACGCACAGAGCTATGCCAGTGATTTGATACTTCTGCCTCTTGTACTGATGCGTAGACGCAATTAGCATCCTGCGTTGGCGCTGTCCTTTTATTCAAATCGCTGCGTGGACGCCTTGAGCATCCTGTGTAGACCCTGTTTCTTCCTAGCATTCAAGAATAAAGTATATACATGAGTTAATGAATCAAGGGTTGATTCATCAGTTCTGTTGAACTCAACACACACACATCTCATGGTTGTCATCATCAAAACCAGGGGCACAACAAAATGGACGATTCGATCGAGTAATTGGTGCAGGTCTTGAAGGTACTACTCGCCCAGCGTCCTAGTGGAAATCCCAAGCTCGCGGGGTCTTACGGAGGTCTCATAATGGAGGTCCTAGTCCAACGGAAGGAATATCCGACAGAGAGTCCCAGCCATTACAAGATTAAAGGTTAATGAAGCATCAGAAAACTGTCGATGATCGGTCAGTCAGTACCATCGGAGTGGAGTGACTGTCAAACAATTTGAGAAATTTTCATACTGTGACATATTGATACAAGTTTCAATTTTTGAACCAAAATCATGTCAGAGCACGTAGTATGATGGAATGAGAGAGATTAGTCATAAACATAGTAAAATCATTCCAAAATTTACAAATTTTATGTGGGTTTCTATCCTACACATGCCATCTAGCCAAGAAAATCAACAAAATCAAAACATACAACAAGTGAAATCAACGACACGAAACGGTCTAGGGAGGACCGCTAACAGAGGCTAGCGGTCTATCGAATGACCGCTTAGGGTGTCGATCAACAGGGCTGGTGTAAGTGGAAAAATGGTCCATCGATTGACCGCTGGATGTCTTAAACGGTCATTCGATAGGCCGCATAATCCATAACAGTAATAAGGGAAACGGTCTATCGTTCGACGGCTAGGGACCCTAGCGGTTCCTGTTACGACCGCTAACAGGTCGCCACACCCGATCTCTGGCGACCCTTGATAGACTCTAATTGCAAGATGAAATTCGTGACGTACAATGTATAAAATTTGGGCAAAACATGACTACTGGAAAGTGGATAAAATTTCGCATGATGAGGCATGTTTTAATTTGAATTTAGCCCGCTAGATAGCCTACGATCAGATCAAATGTATAAACTAAGCATGGAAGAAACCCTAGTTTGACATGCTCCTACTAAAACCTGTCATATGATCTCAATACAAGATGAAATTTGGGGCTTTTACTATGGACTGAAAGAGGACTTACAGAAGTTTCTAATGGTATAATTTATTATGGATTTGGTCTACTATCACCTACCTTAATTGAAGGAAGAAGACGATTGCAAGCCCCCGGACCGCACGAAGAATACCTCGCTCATGTCGCCAAATACTCCCACGTCCACGCTCCTCGCCGGCAGCCGCAGCAAACCTTGACTAGGTCGGGTTAGGGTTAGTTTTATAATGCCAATAGATTTCTAGAAGGATTGATCGTAAAGGATAGAGTCCACGAACTCCGGTCGTGTGATATTCGTGCTTGACCAAGTCGTGCGCCGCCGATCGCCCAAATTCGAATTCTAGAGTTAGGGTTTCAAAGAGAAAAGAGAGGGTTATTGGGCTATCAGTCAAGACGGATCTAATGGGCTTCATTTGGGCTCAATTGATCACGATTTAGGCTCTAATTTGGTGATCTAAGGTCTAGATACTCTAAGGTCCAATTTTTAGCCTTAAATCCTTAATTCGGCTTGGTTAAAAATTAAATTAGGGTTTACCCCCGAAGACAATTAGTCTAATTGTTTCGCCCTCTACTTGATTATATTTTTTTCAGATTTTTATGAATTAGTTGAATTTTAGCCAAAAGAGATTTCCAATTTAATAAATCAGAAATTTACAAAATGAATAGAAATCTTGTTTAAATAAATTCTCGGGGTGCTACACCCTCCCCCACTTTAAAGAATTTGGTTCTCCAAATTCATTGCACTTCTTGAAATGGGGATAGTAAGATAACTGACCTTGGAATAAATCAGTGTATTGCTTCCGGATAGCGTCTTCAGACTCCCAAGTAGCTTCTTCGATCCCTCGTCGGCTCCATTGAACTTTGACCATAGGTATGGAATGATTCCTGAGTTACTGTTCCTTCCGATCCAAAAATCTTTATGGCCTTTTCCTCATAAGTCAAATCTTCCTTCAATTCTAGATCCGCATGTTGAATGATGTGAGTGGGGTCATAAACATATTTCTGCAATATAGATACGTGAAAAATATTGTGTACTCCAGATAACTGAGGTGGTAAAGCTAATCTGTAACGAACTTCTCCAATTCTCTCTAAAATTTCAAATGGGCCAATGTATCTCGGACTTAGCTTGCCACGAATGCCAAACCTTTGAATTCCTCTCATAGGCGAAACCTTCAAAAATACATGCTCACCTATTTGAAACTCCAAGGCTCTTCTTCTACTATCAGCATAACTTTTATGTCTCGATTGTGCCACTTGTAGACGATCTCAGATAATACAGATGTTCTTGGATGATTCTGAAATGAGATCTGATCCCAGCCATTACTTCTCTCCTATCTCATCCCAACATAATGGTGATCGACAACTTCTCCCATAAAGGGCCTCGAACGGAGCCATCTGGATACTAGACTGGTAACTATTATTGTAGGTGAAATCAATCAAAGCCAAGTGCTTATGCCAACTGCCTCCAAAATCAATCATGCAAGTCCTTAACATATCTTCAATGATCTGGTTAGTTCTTTCAGTCTACCTGTCTGTCTGAGGATGAAAAGTAGTGCTAAAATTCAGACGGGTTCCCAAGGACTCTTGCAGTCCTCTCCAAAAATGCGAAGTAAACCGGGGGTCTCTATCTGACACAATGCTTACCTGTACTCCATGCAGTCTTACAACTTCCTTCATATACAGGGCAGCCAAAACATCAACTGTCCACTTTCACTTAATGCATAAGAAATGAGCGGACTTAGTCAATCTATCAACAATGACCCATATTGCATCAAATCTACCACGAGTCTTGGGTAGACCCATGATAAAATGCATGCCGACACTTTCCCACATCCATTGTGGTATATCGAGCGGCTTTAACTTCCCAGCGGGTCTGAAATGTTTAACCTTTACTTGCTGACATACTAAGCATCTACTCATAAATTCTGCCACTTCCTTTTTCATACTCGGCCACCAAAAGGTCCTTTGTAAATCCCGGTACATCTTAGTACCACCAGGGTGAATAGTATACCTGGACCTATGGCCTTCTTCTAAGATCTTACCTTTTGCTTCGGCCACATCAGGAACACATGTTCTCCCTCGAAACAATAACCTGCCGTCATCGGCTAACATAAAATCTGGTCTATTCTTCAGTCTTTCCTTAATATCTACCAATATCGGATCATTTCCTTACATGGACTTGATTTCCATCAATAATTTTGGACGAAGCTGAAACTGAGCGATCATGACCCGATCCTTGCTAATAGTGAGATCTAAACTAGCCAACTGTTCCAGCAGTCTCCATTCTTGCAACATGAGACTCGACATTCTTGCAATCGGCTTGCGACTTAAAGCGTCAGCCACCACATTACCCTTCCAGGATGGTACTTGATGGAGAAATCGAAATCCTTCAAATACTCGAGCCACCTTCTCTGCCTCATGTTAAGTTCCTTATGAGAAAACAAGTATTTAAGGTTCTTATGGTTAGAGAATACGGTAAAAGCCTCTCCATATAAACAGTGCCTCCAAATTTTCAGGGCAAACACTATTGCAGCAAGTTCCAAGTCATGGACGGGATAATTCTCTTCATGCTTCCTCAATTACCTCGAGGAATAAGCTATTACCCTACCATTCTGTATAAGTACACAACCCAAGCCAATGCCCGAAGTGTCCGTGTAGACTTCAAATCTCCCTTCTCCAGAAGGCAAATCCAAAATAGGGGCAGTGGTCAAATAGTCCTTTAGAGTTTGGAAACTCCACTCACAATCTTCCGACCACTCAAACCGATTCTCCTTGCGGGTCAATCTGGTCAGAGGTACAGCAACCTTGGAGAAATCTTTAATGAATCACCGATAGTAACCTGCTAGGCCTAGAAAACTTCTTACTTCAGTGACATTCGCAGGCCTATCCCAGTCTCTTATTGCCTCCACCTTCGCGGGGTCAACATAAATTCCTTCCTTAGTGATAATGTGTCCTAGAAAAGACACTTCCTGCATCCAGAAGTTGCATTTACTAAACTTGGCGTACAGCTGGTGATCCCTTAACAATTACAATGCCATCCTCAAATGCTCAGCATGCTCTTCTTCACTCTTAGAGTATATCAAAATATCATCAATAAACACCACGACCCACTGATCTAGGTAGGGCCGGAACACACTATTCATCAACTGCATGAAAGTTGCAGGAGCATTCATTAGTCCAAAAGGCATTACTACAAATTCAAAATACCCGTACCTTCTACGGAAGGCAATTTTAAAGATATCCTCATCCTTGATCCGCAGCTGATGGTATCCCGATCGAAGATTGATTTTTGAGAAATATTGTGCTCCCGCTATCAGATCGAACAGTTCATCTATCCTTGGCAATGGATACTTGTTCTTGATAGTAAGTTGGTTCAATTGCCGGTAGTCAATGCATAGTCACAATGAACCATCCTTATTTCGTACGAACAACATGGGGGCTCCCCATGGGGATGTACTCGGATGAATAAACTCCTTCTCGAGCAAGTCCATTAATTGCCTCTTTAATTCTCTCAACTCCGTAGGAGACATACGATACGGAGCTTTAGAAATAGGGGACGCACTAGGAATTAGATCAATAGAAAAGACTACGTCTCTCTCAAGCGGAAGTCTAGGCAAATCCTCAGAAAAGACATCTGGAAAATCCCGGACAATAGGGATATCCTTAATCTCAGACTCCTTCTTATTAGTTAAAGAAACCAAGTCTAGAAATGCCTGACATCCTTTCTTCATTAACTTCTCAGCTCGAAGAGCCGAAATGAGCGGCACAGACTTAGAGTGCCTAACCCTAACAAAAGAAAGTTTGGGGTGTCCAGCAAAAGACACGGAGCTAGCTCTACAATGAACGCTGGCCTCATTTCTAGCCAACCAATCAGCTCCTAGGATTACAACATAATCCTTCATTGCCATACAAACCAAATCAGCTGGCATATTCTACCCACTAATCAGGATCTTACTAGAATGGTAGTAATGTTTGATTGTTGAACCCGAACCAATAGGAGTTGAATTTTCCATTAGAGAATTCAATAATACCAGTTTCACAGTTAATGATTTAGCAAAACTATGAGAAATAAAAGAATGTGTTGCTCCGGTATCAAATAGAACAAATGCTGGCTTATTAGAGACAATAAGTGTACCTTCAACAAGTCCACCCTCCTTGGTGGTTTCAGTCTCAATTTCCTGTAGGGCTTGAAGCTTGCCCTGCCGCTTCTGACCTCCTTGTGGCTTGCTCGGAGTAGCTTGTTCTGACAAGAGGGGACACTCAGGTATAAGATGGTCCCGGCTTCCATAGCGTAAACAGGTGCCTAGCTTGCGCCAACACTCCTCCATCTTATGACCTGGCTGGTCACAAAACCTGCAAATAGTCTTAGATGGGGCAGCCGAACCTCCCTTCTTATCTCCATTCCTCGACCTCTTATCCTGTGAGAAACTTGACCTACCATTGGGCCTCTTCTTACCATTGTTGAGTTTCAAATTCCCAGAACTAGTGGTCTACTCTTTCATAGGGTTCTTTCCTAGGATCCTCTCAGTCATCTCTAATGTATCTTCAAGAACTTGAGCTTTCGTGACAATCTCGGCATAGGTAGAGATCTCCATCGGTGCCAACTAGTTAATATACTGAAGCTTCAACCCGTTCATAAAACGCTTGGCCTTCATCTTCTCGGTGGATACCAAGTGCGTTGCATAGCGGGATAATCTAGCAAACTGAGCTTCATATTCTGCAACTGACAAGTTCCTCTATATTAGAGTAGCAAACTCTACCGCCTTCATCTCCTGAACACGATCTGAAAAATACTTGTTATTAAAATGTTCCTTGAATGCGTCCCATGTCGCATGCCTATTGCCAAGCGTAGCTTCTACAGCCTCCCAGCAAGCGCGTGCATCGCGTTCCAGTTGGAAAGTTGCCAAAAGCACTCGATCCTGGTCACCGCACTGCATCACTCTAAAAACCCGCTCTATCTCCTTCAGCCAATTCTCGGCTTCATTAGGATCCGCCGATCCACCAAAACGTGGGGGATTCAAGCCTCAGAAATTCAGGTGGAGATCACCGGCTCCATGATGTGCTGCTTCTCCTTGGGCCACCTGCTGGAGGGCCTGAGTCAAGCCTTGCACAGTTCGTTGCATATCCCTCCACTACGCACATTCTGCCACCATCGAAAAATACTCCTACATATGTGCAGGAAAAAAATAATTAAAAGCATAGGCTCTACCCAATCTCAACCCCAAGTCTCTACCCAATCTCACCGGGTTAGATCCTTAGACTTTAACGAGGTTACATGCACGACTTCACTTATAAATCTAGGAAATTAAAAGCCTAGGCTTTGATACCACAAAACTGCCACGCCCCGACGCGGAATATCGGAACGGGACAGTTATATACGTTCATGATAAACAGAGCAATAACGGTATTTAAAGAACATAAATGTAATAGAAAGGAATTAACCCAAAAGAAACCAACTTCTTTTTTAAAAAATAGGAGAAAATAATAATGTTTTCCACATCCACACTTTCTTAAGTCACGACTCAAAAAAAGAGAAAATTACAACTCAAATCGACTAACAACATAACTATACGACCACATAAACTAACACTACTCAGGTCTGCGCCTGCCAAGGTTCACTCCGATCTTTACTGTGACGACCCGGACTCCGGATACCGGATATACCCGATCGGATTACCGAGTAGACCCGATACCACTTGGAACCCGTGAAGCCTCCCAAGAGATGTAAAGCTCCGAAGGAATAAAAGGATTGCCGTGTAGTACATTGAAGTCGCAGATATAACAGTAAGCAATTAAATTTCATTGATCAGGTTTGCTAAAGTAGTAGAAATAAAATTACTTTTTAATTAACAGTTAAAATTAACAATTATACCAGAGCCCAGTCCAAAGGAAAGACAAGTACAGTCCAATAGAAAGAAACACGTACACAGAGGTCGGGGGAAGCTCGACGCAGGTACCACTGGTAGCTACGAACACGCCACACCAGGAACCGCGAAGGAAGAAAAGCGCCACACCTGAAAAGTAGGGGTGAGCCTCATGTCACTGGCTCAGTAGGAGTCACGCGGATCCCTACTAAAAAATAACGCAGTAACACGGAACAACAACTAAAACAGTAGTAGTAATAAAGGAGGAAAAGCTAAACTACAACTAGAAAGCTGTAAAAGAAAGTCGTAACAGAAGGAGTAGAACAGCTAAAAGAAAAGGAAAAAGCCAAGCTGAGCAACACATGGCTGCCGAACAAACCTCGACTCCCTAACTACTCCAAACAACGACAGAAGGGAGAACCCTGATCTCACAAAGTCAGGAGTTACCGATCCGTCGGCAGGCACAAGGCCCAAAGTGAAGATCCTATAAAACTAGGCAAAAACCCTAGAAAAGGCCTAGATAGACAAAGACACTAACACATACATGACTAGATCGTCATGCACGCAACAGGAAATTGATCTTGGATGATGCCAAGAGTAGACTAACTCGGAAGGGGAACACAGACTCCAAGAAACATGAGAATCATGCGCCAAGTGACGGAAGCACCTCCTCACTAGAAGAACAGCCAGATGCGTCCACTAACGTCTTACACTACGCCATAAGTATCTCTCTACGGATGCCGAGAACGATAGAGACTGAGATACTTACTGAACAGAACCAGGAACTACAGTAACGAGTGACTAGTCAGGGTCACACCCATCGACGTTCGTCCAAAACGCCCCTGACCACGTGTGCACACACAAGCTCAATGCCTTGAGCCAGGCCTCTAGCTAGTTTTCTCCCCTAGCAGGATGCTACTGCAAGGCAAGGAAGCCCACAGAAACTAGCCTACAAATCATATCTCGGGAACTGCCCCGCCACCACTCCCAGGTGGGCCGACACTCAAGGTCGTCAGGCTACGACTAGTGGAGGCTCACTAGACACAGAGACTCTGAAACACGAGTGCTAAAGTACGGACAGGCTAAGCAAGCACTGCCACACGTACTGCGAAGCACAAAGGCCTAAACCAAACTTTCAACAGACTCAGGACATGGCAACTAGACCTACCAACGCAACGATCCTTGAGTCTCATGACAAGGAGTCAAGATCGTCGCACAACGGCGGTGACAAGCTGCCAATCAACCTAATTATAAGCCACAGGAAAATAACATTGGATCATCAGATCCACACAACCGTATAAAATGACACACAGAGACCTGAGGGAGCATCAAGACCCTCGAAGCACCTGGACACATAAATCGAGGTAAGACAGTACCTCTTAGGCATGTAGAACCGTGTCTCGATCTATCTAGAATAGCTGAGACACATACACAAGGATACTTGTTAACCACTGGGTCTCATCGGGTTGACCAGAACCTAACAATGACTCTGAAGCGATGCGGAACACTAATCACTGGACAAACACTCCTGGCTACCTTACAGCATGGTCAGAGCACTCATAGGACATCAAAAGATATCCACGGGACAACGGGCAAACCATGAGGTCAAGCCAAGATGATTGGAGTTTAAAACAACAGAAAGCATCTCTCTGGGACGTAGATGGTCTATACCTCGGCCCCTAGATGATGTAAGCGGTCAAGGAAAGGGCCGCTACACTACCCAGAGGGGAAGACTCTGGCGGTCATTTGATGGGCCACGTGAACACTGGGGCGGTCAAGGAAATGGCCGCTAAAGCTAGTCAATGCCGGACCGACATTGTCACGCCCCGAGCGCGGAAGATACTCGGATATGCGCGACGAGTTTATATCAATCATGTCAATCAGAGTAGTAGTGTATTCGACACCAAAGCAGAGATGCGCAAAATAGAAAGATAACCCAATCCTTTATTTCATAATGGATAGACTATTACAAATCTAATACTCTATTCAATTAAAAAGGAAAAGTACATAGTTGACTCAAAAAAATAGGAAAAAGACTAGATGACACTTGGAAAAGTTCTATCACTTTCACTCTTGACCATTCCCATCCGATTGACTTCCCTCGTCGTCGGAATTACCTGAAAAGTAGGGAACACACGGAGTGAGTGAACGCTCAGTAGGAAATTATATCTCAAGCGCTTAGCAAGGGGTTTAAGTAATTACATTTTTCATGAATGTACTATAGCTATGCATGCTCGCATAAACGACAAGATAGAGAGAGAATTTATCAATAAGACAGCAAGATGAACTAGTCATGATCTTTCAAGAAAAGATAACAGATATTCAAGCAAGTACTTTTTAGCAAGTCATGTCAAGAACTTTGGCTATCATGTATCAAGCAAGCAAGTAATTACCCTTTCTCGGGTCACGCAATTCATGTCATGTCAAGCACGAGTCGAGTACAAGATTTGTGTGGAATGTCCAATCAAGCTAGTCATGCACTCGGTATAATGCCAGATACCTTATCATTCAACTCCCATGGGCACAAGTACTTTCGGGTGCTCCTCCCAGGACCAGATCGGGCCCTATATGCGCAGGCATTTATCATGTATTTTTGACATCCACTCTTGTATATATATATATAGCCAATATGGAATTTCAACAATTTAAGCTTGTAGACACGTAGGATAACTTTGAGAGAATGGAGTCAAAAAATATAACATTGGACATAGATAGATGATAACAACGGTACAATCACGATGAACGATGAAACTAGGTGGAATTAGGTTCCCTTAACTCGGGTACCATGACAAGTATGGACATTCTTTATATAGAATTGAGGTCCACATGAACAGTGTATCAAAGGCAAGATACCCTCATTCTTATTATAGAATTGAGGTCCACAAGAACATCAACAAATGGCATGATATCATCATCCCATTAAGAATTCTCATGATATGCTCTTTGCATATCATAAGGGCCGGTATACCATGTTTCTTTAGAGTGACATGGCATTCAATAGTGTAATGGGTTTTTAGGGTACAACCAGCTCAGTCGGCCTTGAGGGAATCCAAGGCTCGAGGAGTCTTACGGAGGTCTCTATGACTAACTCGCTAGTCCAAAGGAACGGAATGTCCAATGGAGAGCTTGTATGTCAATGAGAATTGAGGGTGATCGATAAAACATCATGAAACGTGGGACTATACTCACGGAGTGGAGATATAGTGCCGATATACATATATATAGATATACTGAAACCATCGGTTGTCAGAAACAGGTAAAATATTTTTACAGGAAAATAACGACTTAAGTAAAGTCACTACTCAAGTAATTAACGCCTTCAGTAAGGGCGTTTATCTATTTTACATTTTTACAAAATTTTAATATTTCAATATTTTACCAAAAACGCGCCCTGGTAAGGGGCATTTATGTACAAGTTGACGATGTATACCGTGGGCGTTCATTCTTTACTTCTATTTTTGCAATATATATATATTCAGAAATTTATCAAAAATACGCTCTGGACAGGGGCGTTACTTTTCAATTCACGCCCTGAACAAGGGTGTTAGTCAAGTGAGAGACGACCTATACAGGGTCGTGAATTCAAGAATTTTCAGATTTCAAGTATATAATTTCCAGAAACAAGAGACATGGTCATGACAGGAAATTTATCGGGATTCAAGTAAATATGATTGTGCACTGATTTAGAATCATGTTTAAGTGAATATTGGATAATTAACATGGGTAATTAACAATTGAGAAAATTGACGTCCGTGTACCGGGCGTCAAATCTGGAATTGACGACCTTGTCATGGTCGTTTCTTTCAAGGTAGCGCCCTTGTCTGGGTCGCGTATACAATTAGCGCCCTTGGAAAGGGCGTTTCTTTCCAACAATAGAAACTTTTAAAACTCGTGAAAACTATATGCATGAACTCATATATATGGTTTAACATAGTTATTATGGTGATTTGGGCTACAGTGCTTGAGAAAACCTACCTTATGAGAATTATCTGATGAACGGACGAAGGCTTGGTTAGAAACTGATGCTCTGAAGCTTCTAACAGTCAGCAGCAAGACAGAAGATGGTAATACAGAAGACGTTTGATGAGGATGATGAAGATGATGATCTTCGATCAACCTGTAGGGGAAGAAAAAGGAAGGATGATGAGAATATATCCGAAGTTAGGGAAAAGATTGAAGAACATTACCTTGTTCTTTACGTACGCAATTGATCGCTTAACCTGTATTAGAGGAAGAAGATGAAAGATTAATATCCTTCATGAAATCAAAAAGACAGAGGGAAAGATACAAGAAGAACTCACTGTTCTTCACATACCGTAACAGCAGTAGGTCGTCCAAATAGATCTTTTAGGGTTCGACGGGGGTTACTTATAGGGACTTTGGAAATCCTAACAAAGGTAGTGTTTGATTGGAAGTAATACTTCCAAGATAGAATTATTACTACATTCGAACTCTTTCTCATAGTTATCAACTTACCCTGGATAGACTCCTGGGTCGAACGGAACTCAAACTGAATTAGCGTCCTAAGTAAGGGCGTCGAATTTAAATTGACGCCTTGTCAAGCGTCGTTACTTGTTGAAACGCGTCCACTCAAAGGGCGTTACGCTATCTTGCCCTTTTTATTTTTATTTTGGTCGTTTGAAATTTGACGCCTTATTATTTGGGCGTCCTTTCTTTAATTCACGCCTTAGGTGAGGGCGTTTCTTGTAAAGTAGCGCCTTTATCTGAGGCGTTATTTTCATCAGGGTTTAATTCTTTTTCTTCCAAGCTCTTTCGTTTATTTTATTAAATCTTCTAATCTATTTTGATTTATTTATTCCTTTTTATTTTATCAGGGTTGCTACACCCTCCCCCACTTAAAAAGAATTTGGTCCCCAAATTCCTAGCATATATTTACATATGGAGAGTGTAGAGTTCATACCTTCTAAAATAACTCTGGAAATCGCTTCCTCATAGATTCCTCGGTCTCCCATGTAGCTTCATGTTCTGAATTCTTATTCCATTGTACTTTTAGCATGGGAATAGCCTTATTCCTTAGGGTTCGTACTTCTCGATCTAGTATTCGTATGGGCTTCTGCTCATATGTGAGATCTTTCTGGATCACTAGATCTCCATGCTCAATAATATGTGATGGATCATGCACATACTTCTTCAACATAGATATGTGGAATACATCATGTACTTCGGACAGTTGAGGTGGCAATGCGATGCGATAAGCAACCTCGCCAACTCTTTCTAGTATCTCAAAAGGTCCGATAAATCTTGGTGTAAGCTTGCCCTTAACACCAAATCTTCGTATTCCACGTCCAGGCGATATCTTGAGAAATACATGATCTCCAACTTGGAATTCAAGATCTCTCCTTCTTGTGTCAGCATAAGCCTTTTGTCTAGACTGAGCAACTTGCAGTCTTTCTTTGATCAATTGTATCTTCTCGGTAGTGTCCCTTACCATTTCTGGACCTAACAGTTGTTTCTCTCCAACTTCGTCCCAGCATAAGGGTGATCGACAACTCCTTCCGTATAAGGCTTCAAAAGGTGCCAGTTGTATACTTGCCTGGTAGCTATTATTGTATGCAAATTCGACCAGAGGCAAGTGATCATGCCAGTTTCCATCAAAATCAGTAATGCATGCTCTTAGCATATCTTCGACTACTTGATTGGTTCTCTCGGTCTGACCATCCGTTTGAGGATGAAAGGCTGTGCTAAAGTTAAGTCTCGTTCCCAACGAATGTTGTAGTCCTTTCCAAAAATGAGAAGTAAAACGGGGATCTCTGTCAGACACGATTGAAACAGGAATACCATGTAATCTGACTATTTCCTTGATGTATAGTGCAGCTAAGACATCAACTGACCATCGACTCTTGATTGGCAAGAAATGCGCTGATTTAGTCAATCGGTCAATGATAACCCATATTCCATCATGTCCTCTTTTTGATTTAGATAAACCCATGATGAAATCCATACCAATATCCTCCCACTTCCATTTAGGGATATCTAGAGGATGTAGTTTTCCAGCAGGCTTTTGGTGTTCCGCCTTGACTTGTTGGCACGTGAGACAGCGTGATACGTAGTCCGCTATTTCTCTTTTCATGTTGGGCCACCAAAAATTTCTTTTTACATCTTGGTACATTTTGGTAGATCCAGGATGAATCGTATACCTTGACCTATGAGCTTCATCTAAGACCTTCTTCTTCAATTCTGGGCAGTCCGGTATACAAGTTCTACTCTTGAACATTAATCTTCTATCAGAAGCTAATTGGAAATCCGATTGTCCTTCTAATCTGCCCTTGATTTCTACTAATGCAGGATCATCATTTTGAAGTGCTTGTATTTCAGATAATAAATCTGACTGTATGCTTACATGAGATAATGTGACACATCTAGGGTCCGTGTCCATGCTTATATTGAGTTCAGAGAATTGTTCCAACAATTTCCATTCTTGAATCAGACAATTGGCTAACAGTGCTCTCGGCTTTCGACTAAGGGCATCTGCTACATGATTACCCTTTCCGGGATGATATTGTATATTGAAGTCGAAGTCCTTGAGATATTCCAGCCATCGTCTTTGCCTCATATTTAACTCCTTCTGTGAGAAAAGATATTTGAGACTCTTGTGATCGGAGTATACAGTAAACTATACTCCATAAAGATAATGTCTCCATATCTTAAGTGCAAATACTACCGTGGCCAATTCTAAGTCATGGACGGGGTAGTTCTCTTCATGCTTCTTTAATTGACGAGAAGAGTAGGCTATAACCTTCTCTTGTTGCATTAGAACACACCCGAGGCCAATGCCAGAAGCATCAGTGTATACCTCGAACTTTTCTCCTTCAATTGGCAATGCTAAGATAAGAGCTGTAGTAAGATGATCCTTGAGAGTTTGGAAGCTTCTTTCACATTCCTCATCCCATTCATAACGGATCTCCTTGCGAGTTAACCTCGTAAGCGGCACGGCGATTTTTGAGAAATCCTTGATGAATCGCCTGTAATAGCCGGCAAGACCTAAGAAACTTCGGATCTCGCTAGCATTGGTCGGTCTTTCCCAGTTCCTTACAGCTTCAACCTTTGATGGGTCTACAGACAAGCCATCCTTTGATATAACATGTCCGAGAAAAGTCACTTCTTCAAGCCAGAATTCACACTTGCTAAGTTTTGCATATAATTGGTTTGTCCTCAATATTTGTAATGCAATCCTCAAATGTTCCTCATGCTCTTCCTTGGTCTTGGAATAAATCAATATATCATCAATAAAGACCACCACGAATTGATCCAAATAAGGCCTGAATATACTATTCATTAACTGCATAAAGGCAGCAGGGGCATTCGTTAGTCCGAAAGGCATCACAACAAATTCATAATGGCCATACCTGCTTCTGAATGCGGTTTTATGAATATCCTCGTCCTTGATTCTTAGTTGGTGATATCCGGACCTAAGATCAATTTTGGAAAAGTACATGGATCCTGAAATTTGATCAAACAATTCATCGATTCTCGGCAGTGGATACTTGTTCTTGATAGTGAGATGATTCAACTGTCGATAGTCGATGCATAACCTCATGGATCCGTCTTTCTTCTTTACAAATAATACAGGCGCTCCCCACGGGGAAGTACTTGGTCTAATGAATCCTTTCTTAATGAGTTCCATCAATTGCTCCTTTAACTCCTTGAGTTCAGCAGGTGACATCCTATAAGGTGCCTTTGAATCGGACCAGCACCAGGGACTAAGTCAATGGTGAAGGCCACTTCTCTTTGCGGGGGTAATCCCGGCAAATCTTCGGAAACACGTCCGAAATTCTTGTACCACTGGAATGTCTTCTAGCTTAGCTTCCTTAGCTTCTTTATCTATGACAAAGGCAAGGAAAGATGTACATCCTTTCCTGATGAGCTTGCTAGCTCGGAGAGCTGAAATAAGAGGGGATCTGCTCCGACCCTTGGGGTTAGTCAAGATTAGTTCTGGAAATTCCTTGAATGTAACCTTACTATTGCGGCAATCAACTGTTGCCTGATACTTGGATAACCAATCTGCCCCTAGTATAACATCATACTCTTTCAGATCTAAACATATGAGATCAATAGGGAGATTTCTACCCTGAACCAATACTTCGCAGTTTTGGTAATGATGTATAATATCAGTCTCATCATCTAGAGGAGTAGACAAAACTAACTTTATCCATTCCGGTTCTAGGGGTAATGGGTCAGCAAACTTCTTAGAAACAATAGAATGCGATGCACCAGTATCAATTAAGACATGCATTCCTGGAACAAACTTTCAATGTACCTTCCATTAAGCCGCCTTCTTCTTCTTGCTCGGTCTCCTTGATTGCATGAAGACGAGCATTCTTGGTTACTGGGCGCTTTCCGTCAACGGCTTGCTCGTTAAGTAATGGGCAATCAGGAATCCGATGCTCACGACTCCCACAACGGAGACATGCTCCTAGTTTCCTCCAGCATTCTTCTGCTCTATGACCCGCTTTATCACAATGTTTGCACACTGTATTTAGAGAGGTAGTGGTGATAGAGAAGGGCATGGTCTTCTTGAACTTTTGGTCTTGTGAGGATGCTCCTCCATTGCTAGGCCTTTTCTTGAAGTTGGGTTTAAAGGAACCTGATCCTGTAACTTGTTCCTTCTTATCCTTTCCACGAATCCTATCAGACAGTTCCGTGGCATCTTCTAATAGTTGAGCTCGGCGTACTATCTCCGAGTAGACTTGAATGTCCATCGGTGCCAGTTGAGTAATAGCTTGGGGCCTGAGCCCATTAAGAAACCTCCTAGCTTTCATTTTCTCGGTGCTAACTAGATGCTTGGCATACCGAGACAATCTAGAGAATTGTGCCTCATACTCGGCCACTGACAAAGATCGTTGCTTTAATGCAGCAAATTCTGCAACCTTCTTTTCCTGAACTCGGTCCGAGAAATATTTTGCGTTGAAGTGTTCAACGAATTCCTCCCACGAAACCTGATCTTGATTTATAGTAGCCTCTATTGATTCCCACCAGCATCTAGCATCCCTTTCTAACTGAAAAGTAGCTAATAAGACATTATCTTGATCCGTGTATTGCATAACACAGAATATTCGTTCTATTTCCCTAATCCAGTGTTCAGCGTCATCTGGATTAGTAGAACCCGTGAACTTCGGTGGGTTCATGTTCTTGAAAGTCTGGTGGAGACTTCCTGCTCGTTGTCCACCTCCTTGTGTTACTTGTTGTAGCACTTGAGTCATGCCTTGTAGTGTACGCTGCATGTTGCGCCATTGAGCACGTTCGGCAGCCATTATCCTACAATTATAATAACTAGATTAATACGTGATTTGTATCTTAAAGACTAGCATTCTATGTTAACTTTAACCCTTGGTTCTACCCAATCTCACTGGTTAAAGGTTTGAACATATCCTTGGACTTGGGTTTTCCTAGGAATTGAATACCCTAGGCTCTGATACCACAAAAACTGTCACGCCCCGAGCGCGGAAGATACTCGGATATGCGCGACGAGTTTATATCAATCATGTCAATCAGAGTAGTAGTGTATTCGACACCAAAGCAGAGATGCGCAAAATAGAAAGATAACCCAATCCTTTATTTCATAATGGATAGACTATTACAAATCCAATACTCTATTCAATTAAAAAAGAAAAGTACATAGTTGACTCAAAAAAATAGGAAAAAGACTAGATGACACTTGGAAAAGTTCTATCACTTTCACTCTTGACCATTCCCATCCGATTGACTTCCCTCGTCGTCGAAATTACCTGAAAAGTAGGGAACACACGGAGTGAGCGAACGCTCAGTAGGAAATTGTATCTCAAGCGCTTAGCAAGGGGTTTAAGTAATTACATTTTTCATGAATGTACTATAGCTATGCATGCTCGCATAAACGACAAGATAGAGAGAGAATTTATTAATAAGACAGCAAGATGAACTAGTCATGATCTTTCAAGAAAAGATAACAGATATTCAAGCAAGTACTTTTTAGCAAGTCATGTCAAGAACTTTGGCTATCATGTATCAAGCAAGCAAGTAATTACCCTTTCTCGGGTCACGCAATTCATGTCATGTCAAGCACGAGTTGAGTACAAGATTTGTGTGGAATGTCCAATCAAGCTAGTCATGCAGTCGGTATAATGCCAGATACCTTATCATTCAACTCCCATGGGCACAAGTACTTTCGGGTGCTTCTCCCAGGACCAGATCGGGCCCTATATGCGCAGGCATTTATCATGTATTTTTGACATCCACTCTTGTATATATATATATAGCCAATATGGAATTTCAACAATTTAAGCTTGTAGACACATAGGATAACTTTGAGAGAATGGAGTCAAAAAATATAACATTGGACATAGATAGATGATAACAACGGTACAATCACGATGAACGATGAAACTAGGTGAAATTAGGTTCCCTTAACTCGGGTACCATGACAAGTATGGACATTCTTTATATAGAATTGAGGTCCACATGAACAGTGTATCAAAGGCAAGATACCCTTATTCTTATTATAGAATTGAGGTCCACAAGAACATCAACAAATGGCATGATATCATCATCCCATTAAGAATTCTCTTGATATGCTCTTTGCATATCATAAGGGCCGGTATACCATGTTTCTTTAGAGTGACATGGCATTCAATAGTGTAATGGGTTTTTAGGGTACAACCAGCTCAGTCGGCCTTGAGAGAATCTAAGGCTCGAGGAGTCTTACGGAGGTCTCTATGACTAACTCGCTAGTCCAAAGGAACAGAATGTCCAATGGAGAGCTTGTATGTCAATGAGAATTGAGGGTGATCGATAAAACATCATGAAACGTGGGACTATACTCACGGAGTGGAGATATAGTGCCGATATACATATATATAGATATACTGAAACCATCGGTTGTCATAAACAGGTAAAACATTTTTACAGGAAAATAACGACTTAAGTAAAGTCACTACTCAAGTAATTAACGCCTTCAGTAAGGGCGTTTATCTATTTTACATTTTTGTAAAATTTCAATATTTCAGTATTTTACCAAAAACGCGCCCTGGTAAGGGGCGTTTATTTACAAGTTGACGACGTATACAGTGGACGTTCATTCTTTACTTCTATTTTTGCAATATATATATATTCAAAAATTTATCAAAAACACGCCCTGGACAGGGGCGTTACTTTTCAATTCACGCCCTGAACAGGGGCGTTAGTCAAGTGAGAGACGACCTATACAAGGTCGTGAATTCAAGAATTTTTAGATTTCAAGTATATAATTTCCAGAAACAAGAGACATGGTCATGACAGGAAATTTATCGAGATTCAAGTAAATATGATTGTGCACTGATTTAGAATCATGTTTAAGTGAATATTGGATAATTAACATGGGTAATTAACAATTGAGAAAATTGACGTCCGTGTACGGGCGTCAAATCTGGAATTGACGACCTTGTCATGGTCGTTTCTTTCAAGGTAGCGCCCTTGTCTGGGTCGCGTATACAATTAGCGCCCTTGGAAAGGGCGTTTCTTTCCAACAATAGAAACTTTTAAAACTCGTGAAAACTATATGCATGAACTCATATATATGGTTTAACATAGTTATTATGGTGATTTGGGCTACAGTGCTTGAGAAAACCTACCTTATGAGAATTATCTGATGAACGGACGAAGGCTTGGTTAGAAACTAATGCACTGAAGCTTCTAACAGTCAGCAGCAAGACAGAAGATGGTAATACAGAAGACGTTTGATGAGGATGATGAAGATGATGATCTTCGATCAACCTGTAGGGGAAGAAAAAGGAAGGATGATGAGAATATATCCGAAGTTAGGGAAAAGATTGAAGAACATTACCTTGTTCTTTACGTACGCAATTGATCGCTTAACCTGTATTAGAGGAAGAAGATGAAAGATTAATATCCTTCATGAAATCAAAAAGACAGAGGGAAAGATACAAGAAGAACTCACTGTTCTTCACATACCGTAACAGCAGTAGGTCGTCCAAATAGATCTTTTAAGGTTCGACGGGGGTTACTTATAGGGACTTTGGAAATCCTAACAAAGGTAGTGTTTGATTGGAAGTAATACTTCCAAGATAGAATTATTACTACATTCGAACTCTTTCTCATAGTTATCAACTTACCCTGGATAGACTCCTGGGTCGAACGGAACTCAAACTGAATTAGCGTCATAAGTAAGGGCGTCGAATTTAAATTGACGCCTTGTCAAGCGTCGTTACTTGTTGAAACGCGTCCACTCAAAGGGCGTTACGCTATCTTGCCCTTTTTATTTTTATTTTGGTCGTTTGAAATTTGACGCCTTATTATTTGGGCGTCCTTTCTTTAATTCACGCCTTAGGTGAGGTCGTTTCTTGTAAAGTAGCGCCTTTATCTGAGGCGTTATTTTCATCAGGGTTTAATTCTTTTTCTTCCAAGCTCTTTCGTTTATTTTATTAAATCTTCTAATCTATTTTGATTTATTTATTCCTTTTTATTTTATCAGGGTTGCTACAGACATGCCCAGTCAAACCACCAGGCGGTCCAACACTGAGCCGCCACAGGGACATACGCGGTCTACCAATGGGCCGCAAGAGACACCGCCCTAACCGACTTAGAAGTTTGACCATTGGTCAAACGGCACATATCGGTCTACAGAAGGGCCGCTAGAACCAATAGGTGGTCTAAGGTTAGGCCTTTAACCTTAACCAACTCAAAACAGTAACTCGGTCAAACGGTCAATAACGGTCTAGCAATGGACCGCTCAAGACAATAAACGGTCTAGTGAAGGACCGCTTCACTAACATCCATACTATGCTTAACGGTCTAGCAAAGGAATGCTCAAGCAAGCTGAATGGTCTAGCAAGGGACCGCTCAACTGACTCGTGCAATGAAGGAAACCTGCACGGCCAACCAAGTGCCATCCAGAGGGTATACATGGCTACCTACGGGCCGTCCGAACGAAATGAACGGCCACCCAAGTGCCATCCAAAGGATAGGAACAATCCAGAATGGGCCGCGAAACACATAAAAATGGTCTATCGTGCAACCGCGCAGACCCAAACCGACATACAATAAACGGTCACACATTGGACTGCGCAAGCACCTAAACGGTTACTATAACGACCGTTCAGGTGTTACGGCGGGAGAAACATAGGATCGGCCGGATCTCGACCTTTCCACGCCCCGTTCGCTCCAAAACGAAGGGGATACGATCACAATGACGATACCGACCTTCCACACTCTGGAAGGGGTCAAATCGACTCACAAATGGCTAGAAACGGGCAATTCTACCGAATTGACCCAAATGGAATCACATGGGTTCCCGGGCTCCTACTGGTCCCAAATGACCACCAATCACAACGAAATTAGTGGGAATGGAATACTGACATTCCAGGGGTTCGAATGACACCAACTGATCTGAAAACCGTCACCGTTTTCCAGCGAACCCGACGAACACCCCAAGGCATGATTTTCCCAAAATTGAATGAAACCCAATCATTCTTGCATCGTTCGACGTGAAACTGCGAGGGAACGTAGCAGAGAAGTAGGGCTTCCATCTCCCTATCTCCACCGACGATTTCACGTGCTGAAGCGACTAAACCGCGCCGAAAATCATCAAACCAACGAACCGCGCCGACTTTGAATCCACCGAGGGATCGCGCTATGCCATGCTCAATCCGCCACTCCATCACGCTCCAGGTTCACTCGATCGCGTCCCCGCCTCAGCCAGCTCGTCAACGGTGCGTGCCCCGCGTCGAGAGGACCAGAGAGGAGAGAGAACGAGAGAGAGAGGGAAACGTGAGAAATGAGAGGGAGGAGAGAGGAAAAAGAAAAAAATAGAAGAAAATTAGGAATTTTTCTAATTTTCCAAAATTCTGATTTTTACGCTAAAAATCCACTAATTCAAAAAAATACGATAAAATAGTCGAAATGATCCTCTCAAAGAGTACATCGTAAATGCCGCGTCCTTGAGTCGATGAATTGAGAAATAAACTCTCCACTGGGTTCTGTAACTTGTGCGAGAGAAAAATCTACGCGGATTGTAAAACTCAACTCAGGACCCATAAAAGCGATCCGAAAGCACTCCGATAAGGATCCGAAAGATCCGATAAGAATTCAGGGTATTACATCCTCCCCTCCTTCAAGAAATTTTATCCTCGAAATTTAAGGAACTACCAAGGAGAAGCAGGGAAGAACAAACCTCAAGACACAACTTGCAACAGCACGAATATCAAAAAACATAGTTCAGAGGGACACCGTCAGACCATCATCACAAGCACACGCTCTGGATCTCAAGGCAAATCGATCCACAGAACGAGCATGGCACACAAGTGAACACAAGTATGACACCTCTGAAACAAGGCAACGTCGCTTACGTCTCACAGGAAAGGAGACACGACTCATGCCACAACAACAGAAATCGATAACACAAAATGACAGACACAGCAAGCATCAGCTTAAACCAGGAAGCATAGTCCTCTCATCTGACAGCTCGACATCATCGACTCTAGTGCCAAGGGCAACAACGAAAGCTTGGCACACAGGACGCCAACGACAACACTGAACCACAAGCATAATCAAGTCAGTCCTCACCCAGATATTACATCTGATCGAGTCGTCTGCTAACTCTACCAGGAAAGAAGAGTACAACACAGCTAACCAACAAGATTATGGTCCACATGATACTAAGACCGAATCACAGGGAAACAACAACAAAATGACAACAACGACAAAAGTAGCACCTGCAGGATCCCGGCTCCGTACTGAACACAGAACCACAGAACACAACTGCAAGCTGGGTCACATCAAGGTGCAATAACAACTGAACACATGACTACAATGGACTAGTCATGCAACGAGCAGCTTACCAAGGAAAGACCCACGACAACGAGAACAACAATCTTGGGAAACGCATCTCAAGGACCACGATCACGTCCCGAGAACACAACACCCAAGAAAGAAATGCAGAGCAGAGGGTACTCAACCAGCAGAAATACCGACAGATTCCCCAATACTCACAAATGCAAGTGCCAACACCATAATGCCTCCAAGAACAATGGCATGGCAACAAACAACATCAAGGCACACGAAGCCAAGACGAAGTCATATTGAGAAAAACAATTCTCTCGACTGGCCAGAATCTTACAACCAACGATCCTTCACCCGTGGGTTATCAGCCCACACGCTCCCGCTGTGCACTCATACAATGCACATAGGCATCAAAAAATACCTCGACATCTACATCTCAGCACACACTCAGCGCCATCGTAATTCATGAAAATCGCAATATAACACGTCACGAGTACTGATCCTGCTAACAACTGATCACAAGTCGCCTAAGTGCAAACGAAGGAGAGTACCAGCTTCATCACAAAGCACAAATAAAGGCTAATCTCAGCTTACCATTATGTCCTGAAAGAATAAATGAGCCTTCACAACACATCGGCCGCAAGACACGGCACGACAAACACAGTGCACAACGGCTCTTAACACAAAGATTAGGTCCAAAGCCAAGCAACCGCAGAACAAACAGCAGATCAGGCTCAGAATAAATACAGTCCACACTTAAGTAGACACATGACAAATGTCTCACCAAGACAACAATTCCAAGGCTTACCTCGAAAAGACTCCACCAAATAGGATGAGAAGCATCAAGCTCACCAGGAAGGAAAATCCTATGTTCGCTTGAGCATCTTCTTAATCGAGGCAACAAAGCAACCACTTCAATAGAAGCGAAACACCTCAGGAGCTGAACAGACTCAAGCTGGGATGACCAAAACAACATAAGAATGTGCAAGGCCATCACACCAACCAGAAAAGTCACCAGCCACCTAAACAAACAACGGAAAGATCTCGAACATTGTACTGCAGATTCAAGCCTACCGGTGAACTCTGCCAAGTACAGCACGATTGAGACAAACACCATGAAGAAAAGTAGCATCCCGTCGCATCCTGACGAGAGCAAAACCATCTCGTACAGTGCCAACACAGCACGCACAAGACCACATATGGAAAACAAAGCGACAAGGAATCTTGAAACCTAAGCCAGCGAAAGACTATACTGGACTTTCAGGACTCTGGACACTGTATATCTCAGATTCCCATGTACTTCATGTTAGAACCGGTGCGATGGATTCAGAGGGGGGTGAATGAATCCCTCTCTAAAATTGTCCAATTAATAACTTATAACAAATAGAGATGCGGAACTAAAAACCTACGGATGCCTTAATCAGCTTAGATGCACTCTTCGAATGATGGAGGGAAGATCAGATAGACTGTACTTTTGATCAACTCCATATAAACTAAAGAGATGACTCAGTTCATCTGATCAATTTGACTCTATCAAGATGAGAATCAAATGCACGGTGTGCAAACCTATCTCTCAATAGATAAAAATTCAGACTATCATGAATGTTCTTAAGCATACATCTAGCGGAGCAGAATAAACAATCAAACCATGATGGATAGAAGATTTTAAGGTGGTTCGGTCCTCCAGACCTACATCCACCCCACACTCCAACCAGAGTGTGGCTTCCCGCTGATACACAGCTTAACAGCTGGGCCTCACAGCTTGCCTACATCAGCTAAGCATCACAGCTTGCTTCCGCTGGGCAATACAGCTTAGCTAACCGCTGACACACAGCTTGACCGCTGGGCATTATACCTTCACCGACCAGAGGAATCCTCCTCTGCAATCGCTGAGCAACACAGCTTGCTCTGCTGACTAACAGCTTGAAAAAAGGTTCAAAGGAAAAACAAAAAGAACAACTGAAACACAGCAACTGAAAACTATAAACGATGAAGCACGAAGTGGCTCTCAATGACCTGACTGGCCTGGATTTGATCCACGGTCCAGTAGAGACTAATCTTCAGATGACTATCTTCTTCTTCTTCTCACTCTCGCTCTCTCTTTCTTCTCACTCTCCTCCTCGGCTCTTCTTCTGCTCTCTCTCTCTGATTTTCTTCTACTGCTTTCTTCTTCTTCTCTGCTCTTGATCTCTCCTCTTTTTCTTCTACTGCTTTCGAGAGATATATCCTGCTGATTGCAGGAAGAAAACCATATATACTTGGTGCGGACACCCGAGCAGTTGAGCGGCGCGACACGCTGAGCCACCGGTACCGCACACAGAGCATGACTCGAGCGACCTCAGCATCAATCTGGCTCGGAGACAGCCTGGAGATGCCCCCTTGAGTCCCGGCATTTATCATATTTAGTTAGACTTTATTTGTGTGATGTGTGTTTATTTCATTTTATTCGGTATGTAATTTTGATTGTAAGAGGGGTTTATTTGTAAAATGGGGACCCCCGGGTCCCACGGGCCCACAGACCCCCTCCCATTGGTCCACCTCAGCTCATGGGCCCCATGTGGGGTCAGTCAACATGTCAAATGGAGGCATCTAGAAGTTTGAATGGTAAAAGGCACATGGGAGACAAGTGGACTTCAAAGTCCAAGGTGGCTACCAAACATGTCCCCCTCGCCATTCTAGTCAATAGCCCCCCCCCCCCTTGTTTTTTTTATTGTAATTTTTGTGTGTGTGTCACACTCAATCCAGGCCACCCATTCCCATCCCCTAGATCCAACGGTGGACAATGGATTTGAGATGTAACACATAAATACTTGTAATTTCCCATTTTGGAGAATGAATGCCATTTGAACTTGGAAAATTGCTTGAGCAAAGGCCTAGGCCGCCCCTCTCTCCCCCTTGGAGCTGTGAAGGCTTCCCTCTGGAGGTGTGACTCCTCCCCTTATCATTCCGGTGGCCGCCGCTGCCGCCACGAGCCGCCATCGCATCACCGCCGAGATCGTCGGAGTTCTGCCTTCATCCAACCACAGCAGCTTCCACGAATTATCTGTGTCAGCCACGAGCTCAGATCAACCTGAGGATTTTAGGGGATGCTCCAGAGGTGTCAAGCACGTCCCAAAAATTTTGGTTGGTCATAAAGATCCCATTTGATATTTTTTTTATTTTCGTCCAACCTTAATTTCCAGATCTGTCTGCTTGCTGTTTCAATTTCCACCAGCTCTGTGTTTCCCTGTTCGGACCTCTTTTCGATTTTTTTTAGAGCTCCCAATTTTACTGGGGGTTCTTTCCATCAACCCCACCGTCCCCACATTTGCTTGAATTTTTGTGAGGTCATCCCATATTTTTTCAAAAATCAATATCAGAGATAGCTACAGTGATGTCCACCAGTTCCCACATCCGACCACCCTCCAGTAAACAAATCATAACAAATCACAGCCACCTCCAATCAGTCCACACAAAATATCCCCGTTCTCCCTGTTCAAAATCGCACAAGTTTGATGAAGAGTCAGAAGCTGAATCGGCTATCTTCTTTGCGGTCAAAGGTAGTCTTTAGACAACTCACCTATAGATCTGAGATTTCGGTTACTGTACAACAGGGACCTGTAAATTCAATAAAGTTCTGATCCGACCAGATCCAGCAGATCTTTCTGGCTCTAGATTGAAGCATTTGAAGAGATCATTCCAGCGATAGCTCATGCGTCCCGATCCGACGTCGGGATTGATCGCAGCGGCCGTTTTCGCCGGAGCGCGCGCCGGAAGACAGCAACCAAAATCCGTGGGAAGTTAATTCCAGAATTGGGAATCGGGGCCGATCGACCCCCGATCGGTGTTCCCGGCCGACCGCCGTCCATGGAGGCGCACCACCAGGGGTCTCCATCACAGTGGGTCCCACCCCCACAGATCCGGAGGACAGCGCCGTCCGCGGGCCCCACGGGTCCGTAAAACCCGCCACTCGGAAAGCACGGAAACGCGGAGTTCGGCATCACCGGGAGACATCAAGATGCTGCCCGTCAACCCGATTTGCGCGATTCCCAGACCCCACATGTGACCTTTTACCTCCCTGCGTGGAGTGGGTCGACTTAGTGTATTGCTGTAATCATTGTTAACCGGGAGTCCGTAATTCGGCCGGGGTTATCTTCGCCACGCCGGGTGCGTGGAGGTAATGGTCCGAACTTCTTGGCGTTCATTTGCTTAGCTAGTATATGGTCTTTTCCGCTGTCGAGAGTGATAGGTACTAGCCCGTGTGTTCATGTGACCACTGTGAGTGTGAGAGTGACCCGTCCCGCGACTCGATCCGAGTCCGGAAGTGAGTCTGACTACCTTGAACTCTGCCAGTTCTTAAACCGCACACGATCCGCGTTTCCCTCGCTTGGGACGACGAGTGAGCTTGCGTTCTGTTAGCGACGTATAGCCCATAGGAGCTCTCCGTGTCGGGCCTAATGTCTCTCCCATCATGTGTTGCTGGTCATGTCCGCATCTAGAGTCCGAGGTCCATACCACGTAGAGTCGGTCCCCGTGTCCGTCCCGCATCAGTTTGGTATCAGAGCGAGTCGAGTCTAGGGTAGTCATTGCATATGTCTTGCATAGTATAAGTCGAGTCTAGGATCATCATTTCAAAAAAAAAAAGTGTTTTCAAATTGCATTTCACCCAATAGCTCGGTATATTATAAGGCGTTGCCCGAACATTAGGTTATGCCTATCAGGAGGGTAGCGTACTTGCGCGAGTGATCTTCGGATCGCTTGTCTCAGCCTCGTACCGGATATTGGTTAGGTCTAAGTGCATCATCTGGTGAGTGTTTGCATTAGTCGGTGTCTTCTAGGTCGTGTGTCTTTGCATGCCCACCCGTCGAGGTACCCAATACTAGCCACCACCACCTATGGCGGACTCCCGAGCCCGTAGCTCTGATGAGTCCTCGACGGCCGAGATGTTCCGAGCCATTATGGAACGTCTTGACACGCGTATGGATGGTCTTAGTACGCGTATGGATGGCATAGGAACGCGTCTAGAAGGGCGGATGAAAGCCCTCGAGGATCGGGCCGAGAGTTCAGATCAGTCCATTCAAGGCCTTGTAGGGAGTATCACCATTCTAGAGAGGGGCCCAGTAGCGACGCAACCCGTGCCGACGAACGGCCAACAAGAGCCGGCACAGCCACCCGCCGTGCCAAGGGCTCAAGTGGAGGATGTCGGGAGGCAACAGGCGCCTATAGTGGATGATTATGCCTCCGACAATGATCAGGGGGGAAATGGTCGTCGGAATCAACGACGGAATCGTGATGATGATGATGACGACCGCATCCTTAGGGGTGTGCGTGCGGACCCTCCCACCTTTAGCGGGTCCTTGGACCCTAGGGTGTATTTAGATTGGGAGGCCGGCATGGACCGGTACTTCGAGTGGTTTGAGATGACGGACCACCGAAGAGTCCGATACGCGAAGATGAAGCTGCAAGGGCAGGCCCAAACTTATTGGATCAATGTGGAGAGCCTGCTCAATCAGCGACGTCAACCCCAAATCGGTACTTGGGATGATATGAAAATCAAATTGAGGGAGAAATACCTTCCCGCCTCATATCGCCAACGTCTTATAGACAAGTGGCAAAGCATCTCCCAAGGGAACCGATCCGTGACCGAGTACACCGCCGAGTTCGATGAGTATTACTTACGGTGTGGGGTCACGGAAGAGAGCACCATGACTATATCCCGCTTTCGAAGAGGTTTGCGGCCCAATTATCAATATGAACTCTTTCGCCGCAATGCAACCACTTTGGAGCAGGCATATCAGATCGCTCTCGAATTGGAGCAGTTCGAGGCCGAGTTCGAGTCACCCCATCGGTTGGGCTCCTTTCCCCTTCGTAGTGTCGAGCCCCGTGGCTCATCTGGCACGTATCCGAGGGCCCCCATGACTCGACCTCAGGAGCCCGCTCGCCCCGAGCCCTTTGCTCCTAGGCCTCGTCCTCCACCCCCGAGGGACCTTCCTCGTCCCCAGCATCTTACGGCCCCACCCACAGCCCGTCCACCGGCACCCGCACCTCCTGCACGTCCTTTGTTGCCTACACCTCCTATCCGTCGGGAGGATAAAGGTAAAGGACCTATGATTGGGGAGCCTAGTGGATCACGAAGCAGTGTTATCGCTGCAATGGGTTTGGCCATTTCGCCAACCAGTGTCCCACCCGCCCATCTCTTCACATTGGGGACACACAGGCCGAGGATACCACCCCTACGGGCCTCGAGTTAGTCAGCTATGAGGCAGATGAAGAGCTAGCTGACGAGTACTATGAGATGGGAGGTGAGGCCCAGGATGCCCAGCATTCGGACGATACCCACGTGGGGGTCGTCAGATGTATCCTCACCAGCCGCAGGTCAGTGATGACTGGCGTCGGACTACTATCCTTCATGTATTCTGTAGGCTGGAAAGCAAATTTGCAAGGTGGTCATCGATAGCGGGAGTTGTATCAATGCAATCTCCACGAACGCTGTCGCCCGTCTTGGTCTCACACCCGTAGACCATCCTTGTCCCTATCAGGTATCATGGGTGGATACCACTTCCATTTCGGTCAGGCTGCGGTGCTTGGTCCCGCTGCAGCTCCACTCCTACCGTGATGAGATCTGGTGTGATGTTCTCCCCATGGAAGTGGGCAGTATCATTCTTGGTAGGCCGTGGTTATTTGACCGGGATGCCACGCTCCATGGCCGGTCGAACACCTGTACCTTCGACCACGCTGGCCAGCGGGTCACCCTCCAACCCGTTCGGCCCAGGAGCCCATCAGTCAGGGGTCCTACTGGCCCTAGTACTCCGAAGCCTTCCGTTCCGGGCCTAGTACCCCATCCCCAGCTCGGGCTATGACCGTTACCTCTGGCCCAGGAGAGCCCTCGACGAGGAGATTGATGATGATTAGCTCCCGGGAAATGGAGCAGGAGCTTAGTCAGGGCTGTCCGGTGTTTGCCATTACGGTCCGAGAGGTGGAGCGGGACTCCGAGGGTGAGCTCCCACCCGAGGTTGTTCCCATTCTGCAGGAGTATGCTGATGTCTTTCCCGATGAGCTTCCCGAGGGACTCCCACCTATGCGGGATATTCAGCATGCCATCGACCTTGTTCCGGGCTCTTCTTTGCCCAACCTTCCTCATTATCGCATGAGTCCCACGGAGCATGCCGAGCTTAAACGGCAGGTCGATGAGTTAGTGCAGAGAGGGTCTGTTCGGGACAGCATGAGTCCATGTGCTGTACCCGCATTACTCGCCCCGAAGAAGGATGGCACGTGGAGAATGTGCATTGATAGTCGTGCCATCAACAAAATCACCGTGAAGTACAGGTTCCCTATTCCCCGCCTTGATGACATGCTAGACATGATGGCAGGTGCCACTATCTTTTCGAAGATCGATCATAAGAGTGGCTACCATCAGGTGAGGATTAGGCCAGGTGATGAGTGGAAGACCGCATTTAAGACCAAGGACGGTCTATATGAGTGGTTGGTCATGCCTTTTGGGTTGACCAATGCCCCTAGCACTTTCATGCGGCTCATGACTCAGGTCCTTCGACCTTTCATTGGAGTCTTTGTAGTGGTGTATTTTGATGATATCCTTATCTATAGCCGCACCACAGGGGACCACTTAGACCACCTTCGGCAGGCCTGTCTACTTCTTCGGCGAGAGCAGCTGTTTGCGAACCCACAGAAGTGTGCCTTCATGACACCTCAGCTTACCTTCTTGGGTTTCATTGTGTCTAGTACGGGGGTCTCCACCGATCCGGAGAAGGTCTGGGCCATTGTTGAGTGACCGAAACCCCGTACCGTTCATGATGTCCCAGCTTTCATGGTCTTGCGACGTTCTATCGTCCCTTCATCTGTGGATTTAGCTCCGTCACCGCCCCGATCATGGGTTGTATCCGAAAGGGCACATTTGTATGGACGAAGGCCGCATCTGCCGTCTTTAAGGACATCAAGGAGCGCATGACCCAGACACCTATCCTTCGATTGCCTGATTTCTCGAAGGTGTTTGAGGTCTCCTGTGATGCGTCGGGTGTTGGGATAGGAGGAGTTTTGAGTCAGGAGTCCCACCCGATCGCATATTTCAGCGAGAAGCTGAATGACGCGAAACTGCGATATTCCACATATGATAAAGAATTCTACGCAGTTGTTCAGGCTCTTAGGCATTGGAGGCACTATCTTTTACATCAGGAGTTTGTCCTATACTCCGATCACGAGGCATTGAGGTACCTCCATTCCCAAAAGAAGCTTAACTCGCGTCACAGTCGTTGGGTCGAGTATCTCCAGCAGTTCACCTTTGTGCTTAAACATAAGGCTGGAGTGGAGAACAAGGTGGCTGATGCCTTGAGTCGGCGAGCATGCTTGCTTACCACCATGAGTGCCGAGGTCATAGGGTTAGAGAAGATGAAGGAGGCCTATGTTGATTGTCCTGACTTTGGTCAGATTTTTACCACTCTCCAGGCCGGACCCTCGAGAGACCTTGATGAGTATGTGCTTCAGGAGGGTTACCTCTTTCGAGGTAGCAGGCTATGTGTTCCCCGAACTTCGGTTCAAGATTTCTTAGTGTGGGAACTACATGCGGGAGGTCTAGCCGGCCACTTTGGTCAGAACAAGACTATTGAGGCAGTGGAGCATCAATTTTATTGGCCGAGCTTGAAGCGCGATGTTGCTAACATCGTGGCTCAGTGCCGTACCAGTGCTACGGCCAAGATGAAGAAGCAAAGCTCCGACCTTTATACGCCTCTTCCCGTGCCTGATGCCCCGTGGCATGATGTTAGCATGGACTTTGTTTTGGGATTGCCACGTACCTCCAGGAAGAATGATTCGGTCTATGTGGTGGTTGACCGTTTCTCGAAGATGGCCCTCTTTATTCCTTGCTCGAAGACTTCAGATGCTTCCAGGGTAGCCCGCCTTTTCCTTACGCATGTGGTGTGCAAGTTCGGGTTGCCTCGCACTATAGTGTCTGACCGTGATGTTTGATTCACCTCTTACTTTTGGAAGACACTATGGCATATGATGGGTACGCACCTCAAGTTTTCCACTGCATATCATCCCCAGACAGATGGTCAGACCGAGGTGGTCAATAGAAGTCTGGGAGACCTTTTGAGGTGTCTTGTTAGGGACCGCATTGCGGATTGGGATCTCATTCTACCCATGACCGAGTTTGCATATAATGATTCGGTGAATAGGTCTACCGGCATGAGTCCATTTGAGATTGTCACAGGTCGTAGGCCTAGGAAACCTGTTGACCTTGTCCCCATGCCTATCCATGCTAGAGTGTCGGAGTCGGCCGAGTCGTTTGCTAGGCATGTTTGGAGTTTGCATGATGACATCCGTCGTCACATTGAGGCCAGCAATGCACGTTACAAGGAGTTAGCCGATGCCCACCGACACCACCGAGAGTTCCAAGAGGGCAAATATGTCATGATCAGGGTAAGACCTGAACGGTTTCCCTCTAGAACCGTTAAGAAGTTGCAAGCTCGCGGAGCCGGTCCATTTTGAGTGTTGAAACGCGTTGTATCCAATGCGTACGTTGTGGACTTGCCCGAGGAATACGGTATAAGCTCTACTTTCAATGTATCGGATCTAGTTGCATATAGGGACCCAGCCGTGATCCCTAGTGAGCCTTTCGAGCCATCTCCTCCCCTTGTGAGTGACCCCACACCTGAGTGTCCACCTCCAGCCCCGTTGTCACGGTAGCGTGAGCATATAGATCATATACTGGATGAGCAGGTGACAGTTACCAGGAGTGGATCCTACCCGCGCTACCTAGTGTGATGGAGAGGACGGCCCGCTATCGAGCACACATGGATCACGCATGGCGAGTTGCAGCGGATCGATTCGGACCTTCTGGAGCGATACAGGAGCGATGCAGACCCTTACTCGACAGGGTCAAGTTTCTCCCACCCGGGGAGAATTGGTGCGGACACCCCAGCAGTTGAGCGGCGCGACACGCCGAGCCACCGGTACCGCACACGGAGCACGACTCGAGCCTCCTCAGCATCCATCTGGCTCGGAGACAACCTGGAGACGCCTCCTTGAGTCCCGGCATTTATCATATTTAGTTAGACTTTATTTGTGTGATGTGTGTTTATTTTATTTTATTCGGTATGTAATTTTGATTGTAAGAGGGGTTTATTTGTAAAATGGGACCCCCGGGTCCCACGGGCCCACAGACCCCTCCCATTGGTCCACCTCAGCTCATGGGCCCCATGTAGGGTCAGTCAACATGTCAAATGTAGGCATCTAGAAGTTTGAATGGTAAAAGGCACATGGGAGACAAGTGGACTTCAAAGTCCGAGGTGGCCACCAAACATGTCCCCCTTGCCATTCTAGTCAATAGGCCGCCCCCTCCCCCCTTATTTTTTTATTGTAATTTTTGTGTGTGTGTCACACTCAATCCAGGCCACCCATTCCCATCCCCTAGATCCAACGGTGGACAATGGATTTGAGATGTAACACATAAATACTTATAATTTCCCATTTTAGAGAATGAATGCCATTTGAACTTGGAAAATTACTTGAGCAAAGGCCTAGGCCGCCCCTCTCTCCCCCTTGGAGCTGTGAAGGCTTCCCTCTGGAGGTGTGACTCCTCCCCTTATCATTCCGGTCGCCGCCGCCGCCGCCACGAGCCGCCATCGCATCACCGCCGAGATCGCCGGAGTTCTACGTTCATCCGACCACACCAGCTTCCATGAATTCTCTGTGTCAGCCACGAGCTCAGATCCACCTGGGGATTTTAGGGGATGCTCCAGAGGTGTCAAGAACGTCCCAAAAATTTTGGTTGGTCATAAAGATCCCATTTTATATATTTTTTATTTTCGTCCAACCTTAATTTCCAGATCTGTCTGCTTGTTGTTTCAATTTCCACCCGCTTTGTGTTTCCCTGTTCGGACCTCTTTTTGATTTTTGTTAGAGCTCCCCATTTTACTGGGGGTTCTTTCCATCAACCCCACCGTCCCCAAATTTTCTTGAATTTTTGTGAGGCCATCCCATATTTTTACAAAAATCGATCTCAGAGATAGCTACAGTGCTGTCCACCAGTTCCCAGATCCGACCACCCTTCAGTAAACACATCATAACAAATCACAGCCACCTCTAATCAGTCCACAAAAAATATCGTCATTCTCCTTGTTCAAAATCCCACAAGTTTGATGAAGAGCTCAGGAGCTGAATCGGCCATCTTCATTGCGGTCAAAGGCAGTCTTCAGACAACTCACCTATAGATCTGAGATTTCGGTTACTGTACAACATGGACTTGTAAATTCATTAAAATTCTGATCCGACCGGATCCAGTAGATCTTTCTGGCTCTAGATTGAAGCATTTGAAGATATCTTTCCAGCGATAGCTCATGCGTCCCGATCCGACGTCGGGATTGATCGCAGCGGCCGCTTTTGCCGGAGCGCGGGCCGGAAGACAGCAACCAAAATCCGTGGGAAGTTAGTTCCAGAATTAGGAATCGGGGCCGATCGACCCCCGATCGGTGTTCCCGGCCGACCGCCGTCCGTGGAGGCGCGCCACCAGGGGTCCCCATCACAGTGGGTCCCACCCCCATAGATCCGGAGGACAGCGCCGTCCGCGGGCCCCACGGGTCCGTAAAACCCGCCACTCGGAAAGCACGAAAATGCGGAGTTCGGCATCGCCGGGCGACATCAAGATGCTGCCCGCCAACTCGATTTGCGCAATTCCCGGACCCCACATGTGACCTTTTACCTCCCTGCGTGGAGTGGGTCGACTTAGTGTATTGCTGTAATCATTGTTAACCGGGAGTCCGTAATTCGGCCGGGGTTGTCTTCGCCACGCCGGGTGCGTGGAGGTAATGGTCCGAACTTCTTGGCGTTCATTTGCTTAGCTAGTATATGGTCTTTGCCGCTGTCGAGAGCGATAGGTACTAGCCCGTGTGTTCAAGTCACCGCTGTGAGTGTGAGAGCGACCCGTCCCGCGACTCGATCTGAGTCCAGAAGTGAGTCTGACTACCTTGAACTCTGCCGGTTCTTCAACCGCGCACGATCCGCGTTTCCCTCGCTTGGGACGACGAGTGAGCTTGCGTTCTGTTAGCGACGTATAGCCCATAGGAGCTCTCCGTGTCGGGCCTAATGTCTCTCCCATCATGTGTTGCTGGTCGTGTCCGCATCTAGAGTCCGAGGTCCATACCACGTAGAGTTGGTCCCCGTGTCCGTCCCGCATCAATACTCCATCAAGTCAGGTTAACGAGCTCTTGCCCTAGGAGTGTGGAGGGAACGCTCCGGCCTGGAAGCTTCAGGAGACGCTCGCCACTTGTCAGAATCTGGATGAATGTGGATCCACGTGGCAGCATCTATGAATGAGGATCATTATAGGATCACGTGCCCTTCTTGAGGAACACGAGCTGATGACCTGTTGCATAAATGACTTTCAGTTAAGTATAAAAGATGCACAGGCTTCTTATTTGATAAGCAAGACCCTACACCGAGAATGAATGTTCAAGCAAAGCAATGTACTGACATTGATGAATCATGCACAGACTTGACATGAGTGCAAAGGTAAGAAAAGTACATACTTTGTGTGTGCATGAGCAGTGAATGCACTGACTTCATTTTTCATATGTAACACGTGCACGGACTTTGGATATGCATGGTACAGAAGAATACACTGACTTGATCATGCAAGAGAACATGCACCGAGTATTTATTCTCATATAAAACTTGCACCGACTATGAAATGCATTGTTAGATGCTTTCACAACCTATCCATGTGCAATGACCAAGTTTGCACAGACTTGAATGAGCATGCAGGAGCTTTAGCGCATGAGATGCAACCTATGCACAGACTCTGTTAGGACTTAGTTGCGTGCTACAGCTAAGGTTTGCACCGATGCAATGTAGACTAGACGAATGTTGCATCGAGTCAAACTTATGCATGTACTATCTCTGTATATACAATGAGCGATATGCACTAACCTAGTACGGACGTTGCACCGAGGCAAAAGACAAATGAGACGCAATGCAACGTGCTCAGTCAAAACATTGCACTGACCATGCTATATAAGACGCAAGGTTTTCATCGAGATAGAAAATGCATTGACCTTCTTCAGTGTGATGCATGCACAAGCATACCTATGAAATGCTCATCAAAGCATACAGCAATTGTTCAACAGTACTGACTAAAGCAATGCACAGCAAATGATCCTCATTAATATATAGTGCAAAGAGCATATGCATAAACATACAATCTTTCATGCAAACACATGGTGATGGTGACTTATAGTGTTTGCTATCATCAAAATCACAGAGGCACAACAATCTCCCCCTTTTTGATGATGGCAACACTATGAGTCAACATAGACTCATGCTCATCGTAATTGTTCAACAGTACTGACTAAAGCAATGCACAGCAAATGATCCTCATTAATATATAGTGCAAAGAGCAGATGCATAAACATACAATCTTTCATGCAAACACATGGTGATGGTGACTTATAGTGTTTGCTATCATCAAAATCACAGAGGCACAACAATCTCCCCCTTTTTGATGATGGCAACACTATGAGTCAACATAGACTCTCATGCTCATGGCAAATAATTCTCCCCCTTTGACTTCAGCAAAAAGAAAATAGATGAAATGACAGAAGTAAAAACTCCCCCTTTGACGAAGTCATGTTGGCATAGAAAAGCTATTCTCCCCCTTTATGACATAAACATGAAAATATCTAATGCTCAGAACTCCCCCTGAGAGCGTGAAGAGAATCGAAAAACCAAGCACAGGATGTATCCACAGGGATGAACTCTGGTTATCCAATGAATCAATCTGGAATTCACCATCACAGGAAATCTGAAGCTAAATTGGTTATGGCACACCTTACATTTGTATGGACAGACCAATGCAGGTGAAAAGCCCTCAGAACCAGAACCAGTTGCAAGAGTCATTCGACAGGGATACAGAAACAAGATGGAAAATTCCAACAGTGTGGAGAGGGAAACTGATGATGTAGATGAAGTAGATGTAGCCAAGGGTAGGAGTGAATAACAGCAAGCAAGGCACAGGATCTCCAACGGGTAAGATAGCATGATGATTAAGTTGTCAGAGGTGAACCTGATCAAAGGAAATTGTATGGCAGGTACCACAGTAATAAGTCCTCACAAGGAAAGACTCTCCTATCATAGGGGGTTATGAATTAACCGACATGACCCAACCGATTTAACCATGATGTATACCAAATTTGTCAATTAAATTCAATACTCATATCTGAAGGTAGGTTTTAATAAATGTGAACCAATTAATCAAGCAATACTCACGAACAACCACCTTCCATCTTACTCAAATGAACTCGATGACTCCTTTGAGAGTCACACAGAGTAGTATTGAGAATAAACACCCTTACTAGAATGTGAGTTGACTATTTTTGTAAGACATTTTCTTTTGATTAGCACATTATTTTTTCTTGAACAATTTAAGTTGATCAACACCTTTTTACATGTGGCATAACACGTCTTAGGTGAAGTGACCCAGTTACTCAGTGTGATGACTTTCATTGCCTCTCAACTTTGAGAGCAGAGTTAGCAATAGAAATGTCTTTCACATGAGGAGACACATTGATCAGAGGCCAGAATCCCCAGTTACTCAACTCAACATGCCATTGCTTTGTCAGGTTTGACAATTTTATTTTACTGTAGAGATAACTATGGCACTTCATGACTTAGGTTTTACTCTATTTCATTGATAGAGAACCTAGTTTCTCGGTGACCAAGTCATTGCTCTGAAATCAATTTATCCGATTAGTCAACATTTTTCAGGTTAATGTTTAAAAAATAATACTCACTTTATGTGTCTCTACCAAAGTAGCCTTGATATCACGTTTTCAGATTATAGATGGGTGAGACTAAGGTATTCATGACTCAGTTGGTTAAAATTTATTAAAACTCGTCATTCAGATACTTTCAATACATTTGAATGCAAATCTGAGAATACATTAGACTTATATCAGTCTGAATCAGTAGACATGCTTAAACCTATATGATAGGAATTTCTTTTAAGAATTCAGACTAAAATATGGTACACAGCATAAGGATCTCAGATTAGTCCAATCAATGCAACTAAACAGCTTATCATTCCTGGAACAAGAACCAGATTAATCAGACCAACTTGGAAGGATGTGAGTGTTAGACAAGTACAAGCTGGTAGAGCAAATAACAGTAGAAGAGAAGATCATCAGATGTATGTAGAGCAGAATCAATTTCAATAGTTGGGTCTGGAGTACAGACAGATCAGCTAAACGAGTAGAGACACCAGAGAATTCAAGCGAACCACACATTGGCAATGGAATGGATAAGATAGCTAGATAGAAGGAGTTCAAGAGGTGAATAAGTGATGAAGTATGCATGCTCCCCCTGTCTAGATACAATGGAATATGTTTTTAGAATTTTTCAAATTTTATGACATGCACTACTCTTCATATGTGCAGTATGCAACAAATCTGATAAAGAGATCATGATGACCTAGCAACAACAGACAAACTCCCCCTGACAAAATACAAGATATGCAATGAAGGCACAACTCATAATTTTAAAATGTAGGCTCGAAGAAAATTCATGCTGTTCAATCAAAGGAAGAGACTACCAAATTTCAGAAATGACCGATTATGTAAAAAATATGACCTTTAAGTTGCACTGAATTCGATTTCACACAAGCCATATGTGCACCGATCTTTCTATGCATGTGACAGAAAAGCATGCACCTACTTAAATCAAGCATGAAGCATACCATGCACCGACTTTGACCCATGAAGAACACGAAGTGTGTCACGCCCCGAGCCTTATTTACAGCGAAAGACTTGCTCGGGGAACGCGAACAGCCGGCATGGTAAGCCTCTTGCAAGCAAGAACAATCAGAGCGCAAGGCAATCACACACACAAATGCAATTGCACAGGATTTAATCAAACTTCAACTTTATTTCATAAATGATCAATATTCATAATACAACCACTTATCATCATCTTTCCCTTCTACTAGACTCAAGAAATAGGAAAATTGCATTGACTCAATCTAAACATGATAAACTTCCTAAGTCTTCACTCGTAGCTTTACAAGACTTTCACTCACTTCCGGACCCGCTACTAGTATAGCCTGAATCCGAATCCGAACTACTTCCACCTCCTGTAAAACATTGGAAATAGGTAATGAGCACACTTGCCCAGTAGGTATCTTCGCATCAACATGAAGGCACTATTAAAGTAGTTAACATTTTAGCTCTAAAGAATAAGGTAAAATCATGCGAATGCAAATCAATCATGCGATCAAACCAAAGTAACACGATAAGATAGAATGATCAAGGATGAACTAGTAAGAATATAACATGAACATGATATTTGGCCTTTCACGAGCAAGAATATATCGAGAATGTACTAGCAAGCCACATATTTATCACTTTAGCATCTTATGCTTATGAGCAAGTGCTTCGTGAATTTCTGTGGATTATCAAGCAAGAATGTCATGTCGAGTCGTATCGTGGATCTTCACTTATTTATAGAAATAGTACTCCCAGCGCAATGCAACGCCAATAGCATCATACCCCATGGTTTATAAAATAGTATGTTTCCGGCAATCAGCCGAGGGGACTAGCACAGAGCCCTTGAACACAATCAGTGCTCGATCGCATCTTCATTTATAAATTAAGCTACTTCCACGCAATATAACAGTAAAGTATGGCCAAGAATGTGGTACTTCCAATAATTTCATGATAACTAGAATCAATGAATGAATGCTTCAATGCAAGAATGAGTCAGGAAAATGACTTAAACAATGTCATGCTCTTTAGCAATAAATCGACAGCATAACGGTATTTTTCTTATCTTCCATTCATTACATTAAGTCTATTAAGTAATATGATAAGTTCTAGATCATCATGGGTTATCTAGAATCCTTGAAAAATCAACCCTTGGTCAAACCTTGGGTTAACATATGCCAGCAGTGTGACGGTCGTTTACCGGGCCGTTACATAATGTGACGTGCCAGTAATGGGCCGTTACAGTGATCCGAGTCTAGAAAGATGAAAATAGACTCAGAGGAATGTGACGGTCGTTCATTGGGCCGTTTCGTGAGCCTGAAGGTCCTGTGCAAGGCCGTTACATTACTAGAATTAGAAACAACGATAGTGTATTCTATTTAATAGGCTTTTAATGGTACAACCAACTCGGCATCCTAGTGGGAATCTCAGGCTCGCGGATAATTACGGAGGCCTTGAAACAAGATTTCCTAGTCCATTGGAAGGAGTATCCAATAGAGAGGTCCTCAAGTCCAAGATTGTGTTCCTATAGTGCAAAGTGTGAACTAATGACAACATACCGGAATATGTGCCATGCACTTATAGAAATGACTCTATTGACAGATAAAGATATGTATAATCAATGTGAAAATCATGATGAAAACTCCGTCAATACAAGGTTAAAAAGAAAAGTCATCCTTTATAATACAAACTATAGAATTGGGCTCATTAAACTAACATTACTTAAAATAACAATGAGACACCAAATCATGCAATACCTATTATGAACAATCAAATAACCTTAAAATCACATGATCAGGTTAAAACTTAGGTAACTAGGCTTAACAATAAGTATATTGATAATTCATTTTTTTGTCTAGGGTTTGACAGATCATAGACTCTAACGGTCTAGAAGTGGGGCGTCACAGTGATTGTGACGGTCAGGAAACAGTCGTTACATGAATGTAACGCGCCTGTCCAAGTGCGTTAGAGACAACATTGAAAATCCAAAAACAACAGGGTGTGTGGCGGTCTGTCGTAGGGCCGTTACAAGAGTGTGACGGTCCTACGCTGATGCGTCAGAGCGTCTGCTAACAGAAAATGGTAGAAACCTAAGATATCAATTCACATCATGTCTATAAATCAACATCATGTCTATTCTAGGCATGATAATGAAGTATATGCTATCTATATGCAAGGGTATCAATGAATTAGATAAACAATCATGTCTTAATTTCTTTATTAGGGCTAAGAGTTGCATGATATGCATAGATCTAGTAAATCATGAAATCAATGATCTATAATGCATAAAAATCAATTGAACCAGAGGCTATTAGTCCTATCAGGTTGTTTTTACCATTCATGAGATAACCTACCTCTTAAGTTAGGCTGTATCTTCTGAATTGGGTTGAGAATCTTGCCCTAGTTTTCCTTCTTCTGTGACTTTTCCAGCGACTTCTTTAGGTTCTATCTCTACGACCTCTTGACCTAAAGATGTGAAATTTGGAGGGGAGTTAGTCTAAAGTATTGTAAACAAATGCTTCTAAAGAACTTACCTGAGATAGTGACTCCTTACCTTGATTCTTTACGTCCAAAAAGTAAGGGTCGCACAGTTCAGAACTAGGTCCTATTTATAGGGCTCTAGCTAGGGTTTGAAGATTAGATCGAGTTTAGAGTCCTTAATCTATCAAAACCTAATCTCTAAGATTTCTTAGAGTCTTTATACATTGTTCCACTTAGGTCTCTTGTGGATAGGAACACCAAGTTCCAATCTTTTTACAACTTCTTCTACTCACGGAATACGTAGAGTGTAACGGTCGAACCCTACCGCGTTACACGGCTGTGGCGGTCTTACGATAGACCATTACAGTCGTCGTAGCTAGAGTTTCTAATTATTAAAACTCTTTTATTTATCTATCCATATATTTATCTATATAATTAGTATTTATCCTTAAAAATTCGTGGATAACCTTCTAGAATATGGGCCAAACTTAATGGGCCTGGTCTTAAAACCTTTTTGGACTCTAATTAAGTGAGTTGGGTTAATTGATTAACACCATTTGGCCTTATATTGATTAATAAATTTAAATTAGTCCATTTAATTACTAATGGTGCCAGAAAATTCTCAAATAAATTCTGGGGCACTACACCCTCCCCCACTTAAAAGAATTTGGTCCCCAAATTCAATACATGGGTTGTGGAGAGTGTACTTACAGTTAAACAATTCTGGGAATCTTTTCTTCATAGCTTATTTGGTTTCCCATGTCGCTTCATAAGGTCATGTTTTCTTCCATTGGATCTTGACCATAGAAATAACTTTATTCCTTAATTGACGCACTTCCCGATCGAAAATCTTTATTGGTGTTTGTTCGTATGTTAAGTCCTTCTGAATCTCTAGATTATCAAATGTGAAAATATGATCTGGATCATATACAAACTTCTTTAGCATAGAGATGTGAAATACGTCATGAACTCCTGCTAACTGTGGAGGTAAAGCTAATCTATAAGCCACTTCACCGACCCTTTCAAGAATTTCAAATGGGCCAATGAACCTTGGAGTTAGCTTTCCTTCAATTCCAAATCTTCGAATACCACGACCTGGAGAAACTTTTAAATATACATGATCTCCTACCTGAAACTCCAAGTCACGTCTTCGAATGTCAGCATAAGACTTTTGCTTATCTTGTGGCATTTTCATTCTCTCTTGAATGAGCTTGATTTTCTCCGTAGAATCCCTGACAAGGTCGGGGCCGAAAAATTACTTTTCCCCTATTTCATTCCAACATATTGGAGTTCGACAACTTTTCCCATATAGAGCTTCAAAAGGTGCCATTTGTATGCTTGCTTGATAGCTGTTATTATATGCAAATTCCACCAGAGGCAAGTGATCATGCCAACTTCCTCCAAAACCAATGACACAAGCCCTGAGCATGTCTTCTACCACCTAATTTGTTCTTTCCGTCTGACCATCAGTTTGTGGATGAAAGGCTGTGCTAAAATTTAATCTGGTCCCTAGTGAATGTTGTAGACCTTTCCAGAACTGTGATGTGAATCGAGGATCTCTATTTGATACAATAGTTACGGGGACACCATGTAATTTGATAATTTCCTTTATGTACAATGCTGCTAGAATATCTACAGACCATCGACTCTTTATTGGTATGAAGTGTGCAGATTTAGTCAATCGATCTATGATTACCCATATGCCATCATGTCCACCTCTTGTCTTAGGTAAACCCATAATGAAGTCCATTCATATGCTCTCCTATTTCCATTCAGGAATATTTAAGAGTTGTAATTTACCTGCGGGTCTAAAATGTTCAGCTTTAACTTGTGGGCAGGTTAGACAACGAGACACGAAGTCAGCTATTTCCCTCTTCATATTGGGCCACCAAAAGTTTCTTTTGTGATCCTCATACATTTTTGTACCTCCTGAATTAATGGAGTACTTTGATTTATGTGTTTCTTCTAAGATCAATTTCTTTGTATCCTCACGATCCGGTATACACATTCGGCCCTTGAATAGCAATCTTCCATCATTAGAAATAGAAAAATCCAGCCTTTGTTCAATATTGGCCTTAATTTCCAGTAAACCTGGATCATCCTCTTGTAACTTGGCCAAATCCTCTATCAATGTAGGTTGAGCTCGGATATTAGCTATGAAGCAATCTTCTTCCTTAATATCAACATCTAAATTTAACTGAGCAAATTGAGGAATAAGGTTAGTTACACTAATCATGAGACTTGATAACATACCCATTGGTTTTCTGCTGAGTGCATCTGCTACAACATTTGCCTTGCCAAGATGATATTGAATAGAAAAATCAAAGTCCTTGAGATGTTCTAACCACCTCCTTTGCCTCATGTTAAGCTCCTTTTGAGAGAATAAATATTTCAAGCTCTTGTGGTCTGAGTAGATCGTAAACTTTTCTCCATAAAGATAATGACGCCAAATTTTCAAGGCGAAGATAACTGCTGCCAACTCTAAATCATGTACAGGATAATTTTCTTCGTGACGTTTCAATTGTCTTGAAGAATAGTAAATCACCTTTCCATTTTGCATAAGGACACATCCTAAGCCAATTCCAGATGCATCCGTATATACCTCAAATCCACCACCCTCCATTGGTAGTGACAAAACAGGGGCTGTTGTAAGATGATTCTTAAGAGTTTGGAAATTCTTCTCACATTCCTCTGACCAGACAAAAGGATTTTTATTTCTGGTGAGTCTAGTTAAAAGGGACTGCTATCTTTGAGAAGTCCTTAATGAACCTTCTATAATAACCAGCTAGACCCAGAAAGCTCCTTACTTCAAACACAGTCGTAGGCCGACTCCAATTCTTGACAGTTTCTACCTTAGAAGGATCCACATCAATACCTTCTTTTGAAATAATGTGGCCTAGGAATGAGACTTCCTCGAGCCAGAATTCACACTTATTGAGTTTGGCATAAAGCTTGTGTTCTCTAAGTGTTTACAGAGCTATTTTCAAATATTCTTCATGTTCTTCTTTTATCTTGGAGTATATCAGGATATCATCGATGAAGATGACAATGAATCGATCCAGGTATGGCTGGAAGACACTATTCATAAGTTGCATAAATACTGCTGGGGCATTAGTTAACCCAAATGGCATTACTACGAATTCATAGTGGCCATAACGACTTCGAAAAGCCGATTTATAAATATCTTCCTCTTTGATTCTAAGCTGATGATAACCTGATCTGAGGTCAATCTTAGAAAAATATTCTGCTCCCAAAAGTTGATCGAAGAGCTCATCAATACGCGGCAACGGATACTTATTCTTAATTGTAAGCTGATTCAGTCACCGGTAATCGATACTTAGCCTGAGGGAACCATCTTTCTTCTTGACAAATAGAACAGGCACACCCCAAGGGGATGTACTGGGTCTAATGAAACCCTTGTCTAGAAGTTCTTATAACTGCTTCTTTAGTTCCTTGAGTTCTGTGGGGGACATCCTGTAAGGGGCTATCGAAACAGGTGCCGCACCAGGAATGAGTTCAATGGTAAAGTTTACTTCCCTTTCGGGCAATAAATTAGGTAGTTCAGATGGGAACACGTCTGGGAACTCATTTGTAATAGGAATATTGGCTAGGACATTCTCCTTAGATTTGGTAATAATAACTGAAGCAAGGAAAGCTTCGCATCCTTGCGAGATAAGCTTGCAAGCGTGAAGAGAAGATATAATGGTAGGATGTTTCTTGTATTTGATGCCAAGAAAAGAAAACCTTGGAAGACCGGGCTTTCGAAAGGATATAATCCTATTTCGGCAATTGATATAAGCATCATGGTCTACAAGCCAATCAACCCCTAAAATGGCATCATAACCTTTCATGTCAAGGCACACGAGGTTTGCGGGGAGATTGTAACCTTCTACCACTACCTCGCAATCAGGACAATGCTTGGTAAGCTTAGTTCCAGATCCTAAAGGTGTAGTAATAGCAAGATCTGAAGGTAAGGAAACTGATGCAATTGGTAAGGTTTTTACAAAAGTGGTGGAGATAAAAGAATGAGAAGCACCAGTATCGAATAGCACAAATGCATGGCGAGAACAGATTTGAAGAGTACCTTCCATAAGCCCATCATTTAGATCTCTGGGTGCTTCATCTTCATCTATAACCGCATTGAGGTGAGCCTGCCTCCTGCGTCCTCCATTAGCTGATTGCTCTTTCATAAGGGGGCAATCTGGCACACGATGCTCCTACTTCCACAACGCAAACAAGCACCGAGGCGCTTCCAGCATTCTTCAGCCGAATGGCCGAATTTCTCACAAAAAGTGCACGCCTCGGCAACTTGCTCCTTCTCTTCCTTAACCCTTTTATTATTCTTTTGGGAACTTCCACCGTTCCCGCTCCTTGATCTTTTCTTGTTATCACGGCTTTTGTAGGGTTCCGTGATGCTAAACTTCTCCTTCTTATAATGCCGATCTGAGCGCCGACTGGATTCCTCTCCCTTTCCTTTCAACTTTTCGACCTTCTCTAAGGTCCTCTCGCATAGATATGCCCTCTGAACCATCTCTGCGTAAGTGCGGATATTTTGTGTCCCAAGTTGCTGAATGAACCCGGGCCGTAACCCGTCCATAAATCGATTTGCCTTTAATAATTCCGTGCTAATAAGGTGTGGTGCATATGGTGCTAGTCTTGAAAACTGCAGCTCATACTCTGCCACCGACATCATCCCTTGACGAAGGGAGGCAAACTCCATGGCCTTCCTTTCCTTTACATGTTCGGAAAAATACTTGGTACGGAATAAAGTAAGAAACCCGTCCCATGTATGAGGTGCATCGGCCGGAGGTGCCGGAACCGACTTCCACCTTGTACGGGCATCTTTATTTAGTTGAAATGTTGCTAGATGCATCTTCTCCTGATCAGTGCATTGAATGACATCAAAGATACGATTCATTTCATCGATCAAATTTTCTGCTTCGTCTGGATTGGAAGATCCATAGAAACGCGGAGGATTTAGACTCCGAAAATTGTGATGAAGGTCGCCAGCCCGCGCTCCTGCCCCTGCCTGGGCCATGGTTTGCAATGCCTGCGTAAGGCCGGCAACGGTTTGTTGCATGCCATTCCAGTCTACGCGATGAGCCATGATAAGAATGATAAGGTACCTGAGAGAAATATAACAGCTTGTTATTTCTCATGGGACCGAAAGAAAATCAATCTTAAAGCTAATAACTATCTCATCCCGGCTCTACCCAATTCTCACATGGGCATGAAAATTCCTTCCTTGGTTCATAGGTGCGGGTCCTTAACCTTTGGACTTATCCTATAATATGATTCTTTTCCCTAAGTCCTGAGACTTAGGCTCTGATACCAACTTAACTGTCACGCCCCGAGCCTTATTTACAGCAGAAGACTCGCTCGGGGAACGCGAACAGCCGGCATGGTAAGCCTCTTGCAAGCAAGAACAATCAGAGCACAAGATAATCACACACACAAATGCAATTGCACAGGATTTAATCAAACTTCAACTTTATTTCATAAATGATCAATATTCATAATACAACCACTTATCATCATCTTTTCCTTCTACTAGACTCAAGAAATAGGAAAATTACATTGACTCAATCTAAACATGATAAACTTCCTAAGTCTTCACTCGTAGCTTTACAAGACTTTCACTCACTTCCGGACCCGCTACTAGTATAGCCTGAATCCGAATCCGAACTACTTCCACCTCCTGTAAAACATTGGAAATAGGTAATGAGCACACTTGCCTAGTAGGTATCTTTGCATCAACATGAAGGCACTATTAAAGTAGTTAACATTTTAGCTCTAAAGAATAAGGTAAAATCATGTGAATGCGAATCAATCATGCGATCAAACCAAAGTAACACGATAAGATAGAATGATCAAGGATGAACTAGCAAGAATATAACATGAACATGATATTTGGCCTTTCACGAGCAAGAATATATCGAGAATGTACTAGCAAGCCACATAATCATCACTTTAGCATCTTATGCTTATGAGCAAGTGCTTCGTGAATTTCTGTGGATTATCAAGCAAGAATGTCATGTCGAGTCGTATCGTGGATCTTCACTTATTTCTAGAAATAGTACTCCCAGTGCAATGCGACGCCAGTATCATCATACCCCATGATTTATAAAATAGTATGTTTTCGACAATCAGCCGAGGGGACTAGCATAGAGCCCTTGAACACAATCAGTGCTCGATCGCATCTTCAGTTATAAATTAAGCTACTTCCACGCAATATAACAGTAAAGTATGGCCAAGAATGTGGTACTTCCAATAATTTCATGATAACTAGAATCAATGAATGAATGCTTCGATGCAAGAATGAGTCAGGAAAATGACTTAAATAATGTCATGCTCTTTAGCAATAAATTGACAACATAACGGTATTTTTCTTATCTTCCATTCATTACATTAAGTCTATTAAGTAATATGATAAGTTCTAGATCATCATGGGTTATCTAGAATCCTTAAAATATCAACCCTTGGTCAAACCTTGGGTTAAGATATGCCAGCAGTGTGACGGTCGTTTACCGGGCCGTTACATAATGTGACGCGCTTGTAATGGGCCGTTATAGTGATCCGAGTCCAGAAAGATGAAAATAGAATCAGAGGAATGTGACGGTCATTCATTGGGCCGTTTCGTGAGCCTGACGGTCCAGTGCAAGGCCGTTACATTACTAGAATCAGAAACAACGATAGTGTATTCTATTTAATAGGCTTTTAATGGTACAACCAACTCGGCGTCCTAGTGGGAATCCCAGGCTCGCGAGAATTACGGAGGCCTTGAAACATGATTTCTTAGTCCATTGGAAGGAGTATCCAATAGCGAGGTCCTCAAGTCCAAGATTGTGTTCCTATAGTGCAAAGTGTGAAGTAATGACAACATACCGGAATATGTGCCATGCACTTATAGAAATGACTCTATTGATAGAGAGAGAGATATGTATAATCAATGTGAAAATCATGATGAAAACTCCGTCAATACATGGTTAAAAAGAAAAGTCATGCTTTATAATACAAACTATAGAATTGGGCTCATTAAACTAACATTACTTAAAATAACAATGAGACACCAAATCATGCAATACCTATTATGAACAATCAAATAACCTTAAAATCACATGATCAGGTTAAAACTTAGGTAACTAGGCTTACCAATAAATAATATTGGCAAGTTATATTCTGTCTAGGGTTGACAGATCATAGACTCTGATGGTCTAGAGTTGGGGCGTCACAGTGATTGTGACGGTCAGGAACTAGCCGTTACATGAATGTAACGCGCCTGTCCTAGTGCGTTAGAGACAATAGTGAAAATCCAAAAACAACAGGGTGTGTGACGGTCTGTCGTAGGGCCGTTATATGAGTGTGACGGTCCTACATTGATGCGTCAGAGCGTCTGCTAACAGAAAACATGTAAAACACTAAGAGATCAACTCATATCATGTCTGTAAATCAAACATCATATCTATTCTAGGCATGATGACGAAGTATAGGCTATCTATATGCATGGGTATCAGTGGATTAGATGAATAACATGATTTAATTTCTCTATTAGGGCTAAGAGATGCATGATATGTATAATAACTAGTAAAACATGAAATTAATGCTCTACTATGCTTGAAATTCAATCAAACCAGAGGGCTTTTAGTCCTATCAGGTTGTTTTTGCCATTCATGAGATAACCTACCTCTTAACTTAGGCTGTATCTTCTGAATTGGGTTGAGAATCTTGCCCTAGTTCTCCTTCTTCTGTGACTTTTCCAGCTACTTCTTTAGGTTCTATCTCCACGACCTCTTGACCTAAAGATGTGAAATTTGGAGGGGAGTTAGTCTAAAGTATTGTAAACAAATGCTTCTAAAGAACTTACCTGAGATAGTGACTCCTTACCTTGATTCTTTACGTCCAAAAAATAAGGGTCGCACAGTTCAGAACTAAGTCCTATTTATAGGGCTCTAGCTAGGGTTTGAAGATTAGATCGAGTTTAGAGTCCTTAATCTATCAAAACCTAATCTCTTAGAGTTCTTAGAGTCTTTATACATTGTTCCACTTAGGTCTCTTGTGGATAGGAACATCAAGTTCCAATCTTTTTACAACTTCTTCTACTGACGGAATACGCAGAGTGTAACGGTCGAACCCTACCGCATTACACTGCTGTGGCGGTCTTACGATAGACCGTTACAGTCGTCGTAGCTAGAGTTTCTAATTATTAAAACTCTTTTATTTACATATCCATATATTTATCTATATAATTAGTATTTATCCTTAAAAATTCATGGATAACCTTCTAGAATATCGGCCAAACTTAATGGGCCTGGTCTTAAAACCTTTTTGGACTCTAATTAAGTGAGTTGGGTTAATTGATTAACACCATTTGGCCTTATATTGATTAATAAATTTAAATTACTCCATTTAATTGCTAATGACGCCAGAAAATTCTCAAATAAATTCTGGGGCACTACAAAGTGCACGGACCTGTATGCAGTGTGGTCATGAGATGCACCGACTATATGCAAGACATGCAACTACCTATACTCAGTGCAATAATTATTCAAGCATCAGAACATTCTTTATTCAGAAAGCATCATGCGAGAGCAGTCAAAATTTCAATAGATGTCAATTAAGCACAGACAAATTAATATGATATGCAAACATCTAAAGCAAACAATTTTAGATAGCAGAATTTATGGAAAGTTTTCAGACCTGACCTGTACAGCGCAGTCATGGGGTTTTCATTCTTAAGTGCCTTAAATTATTGACCCCTTTATTTATCAGCTTCCAAGGCACACCTGCAATGATTTGATCATGTTGATCCAGTAGGAACCCAAGCAGTCTTGGGTCCCGTACTAACCCCAACAGGTGTTCTAAACAGTTCCTTAGCAACATTATCATCAAATTCCATCAATTGATAGTTGGCTATGGAGTGTCCAAATTTACCACAGTATTTACAATAAGCAATATATTTTCTAATATTGTGATGCACATTAACAGAAGCATGAGGCCTATGTGCATAAGCACGAAGTGATCTGTTGTTTACATGGACATTTTGTTTCTTGTTTTTAACTAACCAACATTTAGCAGATTTGTGACCTGGCTTGCCACAGTTAAAACATGAAGAGTTCACAAGTCGTTTTGTAGGAAATTGGACAGAGTAAGGATTGACAGAATTTTCCTTAGCATGCCAACAGTCCTCGACTGTATGGCCACGCTTCCCACATTCGAAGCACTTGATGTGCTTACCTTTAGAACCCTTTTTGCCCCAAGTGGATCCAGACCAGCACTCAATGGCTTTGTGACCAGGTTTATTACTGTTGAAGCACATGATATGCTGGTTCAAAGTAATTCTGTTTCTTTTAGAGCCATGATGATTTGCAGAATATCTAGCATGCATTCTATCATTGAATTTCATGATGAAACATGCATCCATAAGATGACCATACCTACCACAGTAACGACAATATGCACCAGACTTTCTAGTAGCATAGTTTCTACAAATGAATTTCTAGAATACAATGTTTCACTTGCATGCTCATCTTCTATCAATAATCTACAATCATCCATTACATGACCTGCCTTGCCACAATAATGGCATGAACCATTCTTTTCGTGTGCATGCGAATGAGTAGAGGACTGTTGAGTAGCATGCACTAATCCATCGAGCTCCAAAGAACTAGCAGGGTTGACATTACAGGCAGGGACAACTTTGACTTTGTTCATATAAACATTCTTTTTCAGTGGTTTACCCTTTTTCAAAGCATTAGTTTGCTTTTCATTTCTTTGAGCCATGAATTGGAAACCAGATGATGAGGGAGTTTTCATGTCTTTATTTTGTTTTGGGGATTGACTTGTGGTACCAGCTACTTCAGAATTTTGCACAAAAGTGGTGTATAGCTGGTTTCTAATAGTTTCCTTAACATCAGAACTGCAGCTTATCCCCTTTTGTGAGTTATTATCCTTACTTTTCATGACAGCTTTCATTTTTCTCTTATTTTCAGCAGACTCGGATGTTGAGTTTTCCAGATCCTGAATTTTAGTTTCCAGAAAGACAATGTGAAGTTCATAACTGGCTATTTCCTGTTCACTACAATTAACACATTCACTTAGGACCTTGTTTGCAGTTTTATACTTCTCAATTTCTTGTTCCAGATTGCTCAATATGTTAGTCTCTTCATTATAAGCAGTTTTTCCTTTCTCTAATGTGAGAAGTTGTTCGGACATACCTGTGTTTAATTATTTTAACTTCTCAATTTCAGCTTTCAATTCATGGTTTTCCTCCTCGAGTTTTCCAGCTTCAATTTCATTACCAGCGCACCTTTCTCTCTCTATACCCAGAAGCCTCTCTGAAATAACAGTATTTAGAACCTTGAGTTTTTTGTTTTGTTCTTTCAGTTCATTGTTCTCATTGGTCAGCTTCTCAATTTCTTTACCACTGAATATAGATTCCAATCTTTCAATTAGTTTGTCTTCTCTTTCTTCAACTTTAATTTTCTCAAACAACAATTCTTTGTTTTATTCTTTTAGAGATTCAATCAATTTTCTCTGCCCCTCATTTTCATCATACATATCTTCATTACGTTCTTTTAGAGCCAAGCACTTGTTGCAAATCGATTTTAGAAGGGGACCCTGCACACCTTCCTTGTTAACTTTCTCTATTTCAACTCTAAGATTTTTATTATTCCTCTGAATTTCTCCATTCTCAACTTTCAATTTCTCCAGATCAAAATTAATCCTTTCCAACTCTTCCAAATTTATCAGATGTTCATCAGTTTTCAGCTTTAACTGACTTTCTAATTCAGAAATTTTATTGGCCCATTCTTGGTTTTCATTTTTCAGCAAGCACATTTGCTTCATATTCACGTGAGTCTCAGATAAACATTTATCATATAATTCGTTGACCTTCAGGCACTTTTCACATGATGAATTAGAATCATTTTTATCAATATACTTTTTCATCTTCTTATATTGTTTTCTTAAGTGATCATGAGACTCTAGCAATTCATTATATGCAGCAATCCAATCATCCAGGGCATAGTCTTCAAAAATGTTTACCTGATCATAGTCCTGTTCTTCATCTTAATTGCTGCTATGTTCACTTCCTTGAGCCATCATGCATCGATTATCATTTTTGCAGCTGCCATTCTTCAGTTTGTTCAAGATTTCTTTGGCAGACTTGCAAGATGAGACGTATGAGATTAGTGCTCCGTCAATTGATGCTTTTACCATGATCAATGCTCTAGAATTGACGGAGTCTTTCAATTTATCCTCCTCGGTCCATTTCGATTTATCTTTTGATAATTTGTGTGAACCGTGAGTCATTACCTTCCACAAATAAGGATCGGTTGTTCTTACATACAAATGCAACTTTTCCAGCCATAGCTCAAAACCATCACCTCTGAAGATCGAAGGATGAGCCATCGAGAGATGAATTAATCAAAAGAAAGAAATGAGAAGTGCACCGGAATCAACCGAAGTACATCAAAACAAAGACTCAGAAAGACTTAAGCACCGAAGGCGACAAAACTATATCCACTCTGATATGCACCGCGGAAGTAGCAGGATCCTCTGTAGATCGTTAGATCTGGATGCACAGAAACCCGTTCTGATACCAAGTGTTAGAACCGGTGCGATGGATTCAGAGGGGGGGTGAATGAATCCCTCTCTAAAATCATCCAATTAATAACTTATAACAAATAGAGATGCGGAACTAAAAACCCACGGATGCTTTAATCAGCTTAGATGCACTCTTCGAATGATGGAGGGAAGATCAGATAGATTGTACTTCTGATCAACTCCATATAAACTAAAGAGATGACTCAGTTCATCTGATCAATTTGACTCTATCAAGACGAGAATCAAACGCACGGTGTGCAAACCTATCTCTCACTAGATAAAAATTTAGACTATCATGAACGTTCTTAACCATACATCTAGCGGAGTAGAATAAACAATCAAACCACGATGGACAGAAGATTTTAAGGTGGTTCGGTTCTCCATACCTACGTCCACCCCACACTCCAACCAGAGTGTGGCTTCCCGCTGATACACAACTTAACGGCTGGGCCTCACAGCTTGCCTACATCAGCTGAGCATCACAGCTTACTTTTGCTGGGCAATACAGCTTAGCCAACCGTTGACACACAGCTTGACCGCTGGGCATTACAGCTTCGCCGACCAGAGGAATCCTCCTCTGCAACCACTGAGAAACACAGCTTGCTCCACTGACTAACAGCTTGAAAAAAGGTTCAAAAGAAAAACAAAAAGAACAACTGAAACACAACAACTGAAAACTGTAAACGATGAAGCATGAAGTGGCTCTCAAAGACCTGACTTACCTGGATTTGATCCACAGTCCAGTAGCGACTAATCTTCAGATGACTATCTTCTTCTTCTTCTCACTCTCGCTCTCTCTTTCTTCTCACTCTCCTCCTCGGCTCTTCTTCTGCTCTCTCTCTCTCTCTGATTTTCTTCTACTACTTTCTTCTTCTTCTCTGCTCTTGATCTCTCTCTTTTTCTTCTACTGCTTTCGAGAGATTTATCCTGCTGATTGCAGGAAGAAAACCATATATACTCCATCAGGTCAGGTTGACGAGCTCTTGCCCTAGGAGTGTGGAGGGAATGCTCCGGCCTGGAAGCTTCAGGAGACGCTCGCCACTTGTCAGAATCTGGATGAATGTGGATCCACATGGCAGCATCTGTGAATGAGGATCATTATAGGATCACGTGCCGTTCTGAGGAACACGAGCTGATGACCTATTGCATAAATGACTTTCAGTTAAGTATAAAAGATGCACAAGCTTTGTATTTGATAAGCAGGACCCTACACCGAGAATGAATGTTCAAGCAAAGCAATGTACTGACATTGATGAATCATGCACAGACTTGACATGAGTGCAAAGGTAAGAAAAGTATAGACTTCGTGTGTGCATGAGCAGTGAATGCATTGACTTCATTTTTCATATGTAACACGTGCACGGACTTTGGATATGCATGGTACAGAAGAATACACTGACTTGATCATGCAAAAGAACATGCATCGAGTATTTATTGTCATATAAAAATTGCACCGACTATGAAATGCATTGTTAGATGCTTTCACGACCTATCCATGTGCAATGACCAAGTTTGCACAGACTTGAATGTGCATGCAGGAGCTTTAGCACATGAGATGCAGCCTATGCATAGACTCTGTTAGGACTTAGTTGCGTGCTACAGCTAAGGTTTGCACCGATGCAATGTAGACTAGACGAATGTTGCACCGAGTCAAACTTATGCATGTACTGTCTCTGTATATACAATGAGCGATATGCACTGACCTAGTATGGACGTTGCACCGATGCAAAAGACAAATGAGACACAATGCAACGTGCTCAGTCAAAACATTGCACTGACCATGCTATATAAGACGTAAGATTTGCACCGAGACAGAAAATGCACTGACCTTCTTCAGTGTGATGCATGCACAAGCATACCTATGAAATGCTCATCAAAGCATAGAGTAATTGTTCAACAGTACTGACTAAAGCAATGCACAGCAAACGATCCTCATTAATATATAGTGCAAAGAGCAGATGCATAAACATACAATCTTTAATGCAAACACATGGTGATGGTGACTTATAGTGTTTGCTATCATCAAAATCACAGAGGCACAACACTTCACACAACAACGCTCTGATACCACCTGTGACGACCCGGACTCCGGGATACCGGATATACCCGATAGGATTATTGAGTAGACCTGATATCACTTGGAACTCGTGAAGCCTCCCAAGAGCTGTAAAGCTCCGAAGGGATAAAAGGATTGTTGTGTAGTACATTGAAGTCGCAGATATAACAGTAAGACATTAAATTTCATTGATCAGGTTTGCTAAAGTAGTAGAAATAAAATTACTTTTTTATTAACAGTTAAAATTAAGAATTATACCAGAGTCCAGTCCAAAGGAAAGACAAGTACAGTCCAACAGAAAGAAACACGTACAATGAGGTTGGGGGAAGTCCGACGCAGGTATCGCTGGCAACTACGAACACGCCACACCAGGAATCACGAATGAAGAAAAGCGCCACACCTGAAAAGTAGGGGTGAGTCTCGTGTCACTGGATCAGTAGGGGTCACACGGATCCCTACTGGAAAACAACGTAGTAACATGGAACAACAACTAAAACAGCAGTAGTAGTAAAGCAGGACAAGCTAAACTACAACTAGAAAGCTGTAAAAGAAAGCCGTAACAGAAGGAGTAGAACAACTAAAAGAAACGGGAAAAGCCAAGCCGAGCAAAACACGACTGCCGAACAAACCTCGTCTCCCTAACTACTCCAAACAACAACAGAAGGGCGAACCCTGATCTCACAAAGTCAGGAGTTATCGATCCGTCGGTAGGCACAAGGCCCAAAGTGAAGATCCTACAAAACTAGGCAAAAACCCTAGAAAAGACCTAGATAGACACAGACACTAACGCAAACATGACTAGATCATGATGCACGCAACAGGAAATTGATCTTGAACGAGGCCAAGAGCAGACTAACACAAAAGGGGAACACAAACTCTGAGAAACACGAGAATCACGCGCCAAGTGACGGAAGCACCTCCTCACTAGAAGAACAGCCAAATGCATCCACTAATGTCTTACACTATGCCAAAAGTATCTCGCTACGGACGCTGAGAACGACGGAGACTGAGATACTTAGTGAACTGAATCAGGAACTACAGTAGCGAGTGACTAGTCAGGGTCACGCCCGTCGGTGTTCGTCCAAAATGCCCCTGACCACGTGTGCACACACAAGCTCAATACCTTGAGCCAGGCCTCTAGCTAGTTTTCTCCTCCAGCAGGACGCTACTGCAAGGCAAGGGAGCCCACGGAAACTAGCCTACAAACCGTATCTCGGGAACTGCCCCGCCACCACTCCCAGGTGGCCGACACTCGAGGTCTTCAGGCTATGACTAGTGGAGGCTCACTTGACACAGAGACTCTGAAACACGAGTGCTAAAGTACGGACAAGCTAAGCAAGCACTGTCACACGTACTGCAAAGCACATAGGCAGTACACCAAACTGCCAACAAACTCAGGACAGGGCAACTAGACCTACCAACGCAACGATCCTTGAGTCTCATGACACGAGTCAAGATCGTCACACAACGGCGGTGACAAGCCCCCAATCAGCCTAATCCTAAGCCACAGGAAAATGACACTGGATCATCAGATCCACACAACCATATAAAATGACACACAGAGACCTGAGGGAGCATCAAGACCCTCAAAGTAACGAGACACATAAATCGAGGTAAGACAGTACCTCTTAGGCATCCAGAACCATGTCTCGATCCATCTAGAATAGTTGAGATACACACACAAGGATACTGGTCAACCACTGGGTCTCATCGGGTTGACCAGAACCTAACAATGACTCTGAAGCGATACGGAACACTAATCACTGCACAAACACTCCTGGCTACCTTACAGCATGGTCATAGCCCTCATAGGACATCAAACGATATCCACGGGACAACGGGCAAACCATGAGGTCAAGCCAAGATGATCGGAGGTTAAAACAACATATAGCATCTCTCTGGGACGTAGACGGTCTATACCTCGGCCGCTAGATGATGTAAGCGGTCAAGGAAAGGGCCGCTACACAACCTAGAGGTGAAGACTCTGGCGGTCATAGGATGGGCCGCGTGAACACTGCGGCGGTCAAGGAAATGGCCGCTAAAGCTAGTCAATGCCGGACCGACATGCCCAGTCAAACAACCAGGCGGTCCAACACTGAGCCGCCACAGGGACATACGTGGTCTACCAATGGGCCGCAAGAGACACCGCCCTAACCGACTTAGAAGTTTGACCATTGGTCAAACGGCACATATCGGTCTACAGAAGGGCCGCTAGAACCAATAGGTGGTCTAAGGTTAGGCCTTTAACCTTAACCGACTCAAAACAGTAACTCGGTCAAACGGTCAATAACGGTCTAGCAATGGACCGCTAAAGACAATAAACGGTCTAGTGAAGGACCGCTTCACTAACCGCCATACAATGCTTAACGGTCTCGCAAAGGACCGCTCAAGCAAGCTGAACGGTCTAGCAAGGGACCGCTCAACTGACTCGTGCAACGAAGGAAACCTGCACGGCCAACCAAGTGCCGTCTAGAGGGTATACACGGCCACCTACGGGCCATCTGAAGGAAATGCACGGCCACCCAAGCGCCATCCAAAGGATAGGAACGGTCCAAAATGGGCCGTGAAACACATAAAAATGGTCTATCGCGCCACCGCGCAGACCCAAACCGACATACATTAAATGGTCACACATTGGACCGCGTAAGCACCTAAACGGTTATTGTAACGACCGTTCAGGCGTTACGGCGGGAGAAACATAGGATCGGCCGGATCTCGACCTTTCCACGCCCCGTTCGCTCCAAAACGAAGGGGATAAAATCACAATGACGATACCGACCTTCCACACTCCGGAAGGGGTCAAATCGACGCACAAACGGCTAGAAACGAGCAATTCTACCGAATTGACCAAAATGGAATCACATGGGTTCCCGTGCTCCTACCGGTCCCAAATGACCACCAATCCCAACAAAATCTGTGGGAATGGAATGTTGACATTCCAGGGGTTCGAATGACACCAACTGATCTTAAAACTGTCGCCGTTTTCCGGTGAACCCAACGAACACCCCAAGGCATGATTTTCCCGAAACTGAATGAAACTCACTCGTTCTCGCACTGTTCGGCGTGAAACTGCGAGGGAACGTAGCAGAGAAGTAGAGCTTCCATGTCCCTACCTCCACCAATGATTTCGGGTGCCGAAGCGACTAAATCACGTCGAAAACCATCAAACCGATGAACCACGCCGGCTTTGAATCCACCGAGGGATCGCGCCGCGTCATGCTCAATCCGCCACTCCATCACGCTCCAGGTTCACTCCATTACGTCCCCGCCTTAGCAAGCTCGCCAACGGTGCGCTCCCCGTGTCAAGAGGACCAGAGAGGAGAGAGAATGAGAGAGAGAGGGAAACGTGAGAAATGAGAGGGAGGAGAGAGGAAAAGGAAAGAAATAGAAGAAAATTAGGAATTTTCCTAATTTTCCAAAATTTTGATTTTTACGTCAAAAATCCACTAATTCATAAAAATACGAAAAAATAGCCGAAATGATCATATCAAAGAGTACATCGTAACTGTAGCGTCCTAGAGTCGATGAACTGAGAAATAAACTCTCCACTGGTTTTCGTAACCTGTCCGAGAGGAAAACCCACGCGGATCGTAAAACTCAACCCAGGACCCACAAAAGCGATCCGAAAGCACTCCGATAATGATCCGAAAGATCCGATAAGAATCTAGGGTATTACATTTACTCTTGCCCATCCCCATCCGTTTGCGTTTCATCACCAAAACTACCTGGAAAGCGGGGAAAATTGGGTGAGCGAACGCTCAGTAGACAATAGCAGGCAAGTTTAAGTAGTTAACAAAGTTAAATAACTGTCATGCATGCGAACTAAGAACGATAAACAAGTTAACATAAGAACTGATGAAAATGAAATTTATAGAATGAATGAAATCGAGATATATCTATTTCCAGGAAATTGGCCGAGTAAGCACGCAAGCAAGTCACATCGAGATAAATTCAATGTAGGAATCTAATAAAATGTATAGAGAAAAAGAGATGAATGTCATAGACACACACTAGTCATGCACTCGGTGCAATGCCTCACCATGTCATTACAACTCCCCGGGGCACTAGTACTTTTCGGGCGCTCTTCCTAGGACCAGACCGAGCCCTTATGATGTGTTGGCATTGATTTGGTAGATCCAAGATCCCAAGTAATATCTAGACATTCATTGGAATTAGCCAAGAATTCCAAGGTCAAGCTATGTAACTTAATCTCTAAGATTAAGAGAGATTTCAGTAATAGAATGGGAATCCATAAGATTTGGGGCTTGTCGGGGACAAAAACCCAAATCATGATTTATTGTAGCCTAAGCCCATCTTGGCTCAGCTTACTAGAATACACAAGAAACACGTAAAATAAGCTTCAGGCTGAGTTGCGGTCGAACCTGGGCCGCAACAGGATGAAAAATGGTCTAGCATGGACCGCTACGACGATACTGGGTTAGAAGAACAAGACCCAACATCAAGAATAAAATGGTCCTAAATGGGCCGTTTACCAATTGAAAATGGTCCACAGGGGGCCACCAAGCATGGAAAGTCCCTGGGCCACAGCAAAGATAAACGGTCATTCATTGGGCCGCCTTATCCTGAAACGGTCCATGGACGGCCACTAGGAGGATGAAAATGGTCCAATGACAACCGCAAACAATCTAGGCCCAATAAGATTGAATCAGTCGACCAAAAGGGCTCCCAATCAGCCCAAGACTTGATGGAATTAAATCAGGGTCCAGCCCACACGTCTCAGGTCCAGCCAGAGGTGATTTGGTCAATTTAGACATTGCTAGGTCGATGGAAATAAGGAAGACGACCAGCAGGACCTGGCTCATGGCCAGCAAGAAAACGGTCATGATTATACTGCTTAAATCAGTACACGGTCTAGCCCAGGGCCGCCTTTAAGCCAAGATAGACCCGAAAACTTGGGTTGTAAAACGTACGATTCGATCGAGAAATTGGTGCATGTCTTGAAGGTACTACCACCCGACGTCCTAGTGGGAATCCCACGCTCGCGGGGTCTTACGTAGGTCTCATAATGGAGGTCCTAGTCCGACGGAAGGAATATCTGGCGGAGAGTCCCAGCCATTACAAGATTAAAGGTTAATGAAGCATCGAAAACTGTCGATGATCGGTCAGTCAATACCACCAGAGTGGAGTGACTGTCAAACAATCCTAGAAATTTTCACATTGTGACATATTGATACAAGTTTCAATTTTTGAACCAAAATCATGTTAGAGCACGTAGTATGATGGAATGAGAGAGATTAATCATAAACATAGTTAAATCGTTCCAAAATTTACAAATTTTTATGTGGGTTTCTATCCTACACATGCCATCTAGCCAAGGAAATCAACAAAATCAAAACATACACCAAGTGAAATCAACGACACGAAATGGTCTAGGGAGGACCGCTAATAGAGGCTAGCGGTCTATCGAATGACCGCTTAGGGTGTCGATCAACGGGGCTGGTGTAAGGGGAAAAATGGCCCATCGATTGACTGCTGGATGTCTTAAACGGTCATTCGATAGGTCGCATAATCCAGAATAGTAATAAGGGAAACGGTTTATCGTTCGACGGCTAGGGACCCTAGCGGTTCCTATTACGACCGCTAACAAGTCGCCACACTCGGTCTCCGGCGACCCTTGATAGACTCTAATTGTAAGATGAAATTCGTGATGTACAATGCATAAAATTTGGGCAAAACAGGACTACTGAAAATAGCACAGAATTTTGCATGATGAGGCATGTTTTAATTTGATTTTAGCCCGCTAGATAGCCTACGATTAGATCAAATGTATAAACTAAGCATGGAAGAAACCCTTGTTTGACATGCTCCTACTAAAACCTGTCATACGATCTCAATACAAGATGAAATTTAGGGCTTTTACTATGGATTGAAAGAGGACTTACAGACGTTTCTAATTGTATAATTTATTACGGATTTGGTCTACTATCACCTACCTTAATCGAAGGAAGAAGACGATCGCAAGCCCCCGAACCGCACGAAGAACACCTCACTCACGTCGCCAAATACTCCCACGTCCACGCTTCTCGCCGGCAGCCGCAGAAAATGTTGACTCTAGGTCGGGTTAGGGTTAGTTTTATACGGCCAATAGATTTCTGGAAGGATCAATCGTAGAGGATAGAGTCCACGAACTCCGGTCGTGCGATATTCACGCTTGACCAAGTCGTGCGCAGTCGATCGCCCAAATTTGAATTCTAGGGTTAGGGTTTCGGCGAGAAAAGAGGGGGTTATTGGACTATCAGTTAAGACAAATCTAATGGGCTTGATTTGGGCTCAATTGATCGTGATTTGGGCTCTAATTTGGCGATTTAAGGTCTAAATACTCTAAGGTCCAATTTTTATCCTTAAATCCTTAATTTGGCTTGGTTAAAAATTAAATTAGGGTTTACCCCAGAAGACAATTAGTCTAATTGTTTCATCCTCTACTTGATTATAGTTTTTCCAGATTTTTATGAATTAGTTGAATTTTAGACAAAAGAGATTTCCAATTTAGTAAATCAAATTTTTTTGAAATGAATAGAAATCTTGTTTAAATAAATTCTTAGGGTGCTACATATTGGCCCCTTTCCCATTTGTATAATGGGTCAGTAGGTATATAACATGTGTGCTTCATCTCGTATGCCAATTGGATTTCATTCTCCAATAGTGGCACAAAGAGGACTAATGTTTTCATCTTATTCACTTTTTTTTTGCAGATAGGCCAAGTCCGCAGAAATTGAACAGCTACCGGTGACTCATGTCAGTAGCAAAGATGCCGGCATATTTTATTCGTCGGGATCCCGAGCCGACCACCACGCCATTACCATCTGGTCCTAAGCGCAAGTGGGCCAAGTCCCCTATTACAGCGGCCTTCTCCCGGGCTAAGGAGGGTTTTGAGAGGGCGACAAAGCGAGGATGGTTAGATGTCGATCGCCTGAGCCCAGCCGAAGCCACGGCTCTGACAATTCCCTCTTTTGTAGAATTTACGCCTAAGCCCCATTGTAAGGTTCTGAATTAGGCATGTGTAACAACTTTAACTTGCTTCTGATATCTTCATCCCCCCAAGGGGTTGTATTAGGGCTCCCTTCGTAGGTCATTCTTTAAGAGGAAACCTCTATAGCCCCTAAGGGTGACAGAGCCCAAGAGGTGGCTGGAGGGGCACCTACGGAGGAGCGTTCTAAAAAATGCATTCCATCTCCCACACCTACTGGTAGCGGTGAGCCAAAATCTTTTGGCTAACAATTGTAGGGCCCTTTCTTTAGTTGCTTCTTCTCCCATAGGATTCATTTGCACTTTGGCTGATTTAGCAGAAGTAGTGCCGTCGTTAAGCCCGCCAGCACTGGCGGCTGCCGCTGTGGTATAGAAACGCATAAAGGTGGCGATGGAGGGCATGCTTACGTTGGTTCGCCACACCTCTGGGCGACTGGCGGCTGCGGGTTTCAGAAAGAATCTATCTGAAGCCGCATTAGGAAGTTCAGTTTCTACACTTGTAGCGACGGAGCATGTCGCCATTTCTTCGGGGAGCTCTACTTCTAGCGAGCCAGTCGATTATGATTATTCCTTCGATACGACCTCTTTCGAGACCAGAGAGTTCCGCCTACAGTCGTCAACCAAAGGCAAAGGAACATCGGAGACTATGGAAGTAATGCCAGGCTCGTCCGACATAGAGGACACATTACATGAAGCTGACCTATTTAGTGACGATACACCCATATCTAAATCCCCACCTAGTATTTCCTCCGGCTCTTCTAGCTTGAGCTTGTTTGAATTTGACATAAGTATATGTATTTGCCTGCCATTTCATTAATCGATTATGCATCACTACCTAATCTTTCCTTTCATTTACTTGGGCAGATTCCCATTGGTCTAGATGAAGTCTCCAGCTTGCCGGCCACCACTTCTGACATGATGGTGGCAGCCTTTATAGGCCTAATGCCCAAGCGTAGCCGGGCACCCATTGTTAGAGCGCCTATGGGGGCCCTGATGTTTATTCTGAGGTCAGTAGTGTTCGACCTACCTTCTATTTTTCATCCCTTGCCACTACGTTTGGACACACCGGTAGATGCATGAATCTTCGGGCAAGTCCTTGAGTAGATCCTGACAGTCGAGCCCCAGGCGATAGCCACACCCGGGCCGAATCATACATTGGAATCCCCAGTCTCGATGTTTATTGCAGCCTCGTCACAATCGGAGGTGCCTGCCCTTTTGCCCAAACTTGAGCCCAAGGTTCTAGCGGTGGAAGCAACTCCGACGCCTTTAGCTATGGTCATATCTGGCGCTCCGGCTGAAGCTGATGCAACAACTTCCTCTCCTCAGGCAGCAGTGCTGCCCTCCTCATCTTCAATTGTAAATGTTGATATGTAGGAGGCAGTGGATAGTATTATGGAGTTTACTCTTCCCCCAACAGTGCCTTTCGGACTTTCGTCTTCAGATTTGCCGATGAGGCAAAACTTAGAAGTATTGCGGACACTAGTCTCCTCTCAACCAAACCTAACATATAGGAGCCTGAGAGAAATAGCACTTAGAATGACAGCCGTACTTCAGGTGATTGGTTGTCCTTTAGAAGAATGGGCTCGACGGGTACTCCTTTTGTTGAAATATGTAAACCGCCGAGACTTCTTTGGAGGGGAACTATCCAATCAACTTGCCGCGCTAAGGATGCAAAAATCTGAATTCGAGCGAATGTTGCGGCCGATGAGGGAGACAACAGATCACCACCAAGAACCTATCATGACTTCCACTCAGGACATTTACTTCTCAGAGGGCAGGGTTGCAGAGTTAGAGGCCGAGCTAGCTCATAATAAAGGTGAGCTGCAGAGGCTGCAAGACACCCGGGTGAAGGCCGTGGAGGAAGCTGTTGCGGCTGAGGGGCAAGGGATGTCGGCTCAACATGAGCTGGAGGCTCTCCAGATTCAGGAGGATCGTCTTATGGAGATGGCAACTTTTCCATTTGTGGGCAACCTGCCTTTTGACGAACTATTCCGTGAGATGTGCTAGTCTCCCGTTGCTCCATGTATTCCTTTCTTATCTCACTTATTTTTTTTATTGTCAGTCTAGGGTATGCCCCAAAGATAATGTACCAGTTGATTTACTAAAGATAAAAAAAAATTTATACCCTTTGTTTGTGTTTGAACTTTTAATTCTTCGCTAGTATGATATGGCCATGAGAGAGAGGCTTGTTCAATGCCCGGAGGGGTGAATCATGTTAGTATACAGGAAAGTGCTCACCCCTTCAGTGAAGGGATGAGTGGATCGCTTCACCGTAATGAGCACATACGCCGAAAGGTTCACCCCCTGAAGGGTTTAATCAATGACAGGAATCAATGTCAAAGCATGGAAAGAGAGTTTTGTGTATAGGTTAAGACATAAGGTCCGGAGTGATGGATTGGGGTAGACCCCGGTGTGACCGGGGGTTAGCGTCAAAGTAAGATGAATGACTTATCATTGGTTTAGATGAAAGGTCTAAGTCGAAGGCTGTATTGATTGATCCTGAAAGAGAGTCAGATACCAATCAAGGTAGTATTGCTAGCATGGGGTTGATGCCAATGCAAAGAATCAGATGTATCTGGCCTTAGATGGAAGTTCTATGCCACTGGGTTATATCGACTGGTCTTGACCAAGAGTCATATACCAATCATGGTGGTATCGTCGCCATCGGGTTCAAGCCGACGCAAGGACTCGGGTAAAGCTGACTTAGACGGTGAGTCTAGGCCATTAGATAGTGTTGATTGGTCCTGACAGGGGGCCAGATAGCAATCATAACGATATCGATGACATTAGGTCGATACCAACGCAAGGAATTGGGGTATCTAGCCTTAGACTGAAGGTCTAGACTATCGGGTTGTATCGATTGGTCCCGACAGAGGGTCAGATACCAGCCATGGTGGTATCGTTGACATTGGGTTTGTGTCAACACAAATAGTTAGGTTTATCTGGCTTTAGACAAATGGTCTGTGCCATTATGTTGTGTAGTAACCCCTAATGAAGTCAGAGGTTAATGCTTAGATGGTAGGGAATCTTTCTTTGTTCAGACGGTGACCTGATGATTACGGACATTATCATCATCATTCATTTTTTTTGAACCACATTATTGACTCAAGTGCCCATTTCAGGTTTTCACCGGAGCCAGCCCCTTCTTGCTTTTACCCAAGCGCCTTCTCAAGTTTTCATGTGGCAAGGTACCCAATTTTTCTCGCAGCGCTGATGCGGGACGAGACACGGACACGACAAGCTCGCGATCGTCCCTTAACGAGGGAAGCGTCGGACGTGCGCGGTTGAGAAACCGGCAAGAGCTAGGGTGGTCGGCTCGCACTTTCGTGCCCAGATCGGGTCACGGGACGGTCATGCTCTCTCTCGTAGCAGCGGTGAATGATAATATAGCGAGCTAACGGACCTAAAGCATGCTCTCTAGCAGCGGCATAAATAAGTATATAAGAAAATAAGCAAATGCCGAGTGTAGGGAGCGAGAACGATATCTCCTCGCGCTCGGCGTGGGGAAGACGCACCCGGCCGAAAACTCGTACTCCCGGGAAACTTAACACACAATAATTACAGCAATGGGAACATGCCCACTCCATGCAAGGAGGTAAAGGGCTATACAAATGGGCCCGGGAGGACCGAATTCGGGTTGACGGGCAGCTTCGTGTGTTGATTCGGCTACACGCGTGTTCACGACCGTGGGGCCCACGTGCTGTCCCGAGGGGCCGTGTGGGACCCGATGGTACCGCTGTAGTGGAGACACTTGGAGAAGCGCTCCCCGGGCTGGCGGCATGCTGGTTCGCCGACCGGAGGCTGGGCGGCTGCGTTCGGCACCGGTCGGAAAAACCGATCAGAAATCTACCGGTTCTGTATTTCAGCGCGCGCTCCGGCGAGAACGGACGCTGCGATCAGCACCGGTGTCGGAATGCGACGAGATCAGAGCCGTTGGAAAGCTGCTTCGAAGTACTGCAATATAGTGGCCTTCAGAAAAATTTACCAGATTTGTACTTTGTGTTGGTGAATTTTATATGTTGTTGTTGTACAGTAACCGAAGACTCAGATTTGCAGAGAACTTTCCTTTTGATTGCCTTTGACCGTGAAGTAGATGTCCGAATTTGAAGATGTTTTCTTCAGGAAGGTTGTAGGAAATCGAACAAGGAAACCAGGACTATTTTTAGATGTGGATTTGAAGGTTGTGGTGATTTGTTCTGATTTTGGAAGTGGAGGGTGGTCGGATCTGGGATCTGACTAAAAACACTGTATCAGAGGAAGAACACGAATTTCTAAAAATAGATAGAGGGCTGATAAAACATTAAAAAAAAATTTAGAGGTAGGGGGTGATGGACAGAACTCCCAGTAAAATTAGGAAGGTTTGGACAAATCAAAAAGATGGTCGGAGGGGGAGAACTCAGAGGTTCTGTCACTGTAGATAGAAACCTGGCAGATCTGGGATGACAGGTTGGACGAAAATATAAAAATACTAAACGATGGAATTTTGGCGTGAAAAGTTAGGTGAATCTTGGGATGCAAGGGCTGAACACACAATAAGAAATTCAGATCAATCCATGCTCGTGGCTGAGACAGAAAATTCGTGGAAGCTGCTGTGGTCGGACGAATACAGAACTGCAGAGGCGGCTCGATGGCGGCACGAACGGCGGCGGCGGCGGCGGCGGCACAGACGATCACCGGAGGTTGAGAGGGGATGATAGAAGGTAGAATCACTCTAGAACTTGAGGTTGGAGGAGAGGAACTAGAGGGAGAGGGGCTGGGGGTTCAAGAAGCTCCTTGGATTTCACAAAATTTCTGATTTTTTCATCAATATTCATATGAAAATACAACATTTTATATGACTTACATCAAATGCAATGTGGACCCTTAGATCTACGGAAGAGGATTGAAGGGCTGGGATTGCATGCCACAAACACAAAAAATAAGAATATAATATGCAAGGGGGGGGCTATTGACTAGGAGGGGAGGTTGAATGGTAGGTGGCCTACCTTGGACAAAATGGGCCACTTGTCTACCCACATGGCATATGACTAGTCCAACCTTCTAGATGTCCACCTAGGATGGTTGACCAGCCCCACAAGATGACATGGACCAATGGGAAAGGGCTGAGGGCCCCCTTGCTGGTCCTACTGACAAATTACATAGAAACCCACACAATCAACGGGAGTGACGGATTGGCCGATAAAGCCGTACAATTGCCCATATACTTTCCCATGGATATAAAAATAAACTAAAGGATATAAATGCAATATGAAAAGGTACTGGCTCGGTGTCGATTCCCATCAACTCTCCCTGGGTGGGAGGAACTCGACCCCGTCGAGTAGGGGTAGGGATGCTCGAATACTCCGGCGGATCCGTCACCGTGCCAAGTAAGGCGGGTACGCTCCACTCCAAATGATCGTCACCTGCTCATTCCATATATACTCGATATATGTAAACTGCTATGGCCTGAAGGTGGACACTCCGGGTGGGGCACTCTCAAAAGGAAGGGAAGCGGCTCAAAGACTCACTAGGAATCACCGCTGAGTCCCTATAGGTGACTGATCTGGGTATAGATGTAGAATCGACCCCATACTCATCAAGTGAGTCCACTCGCCTCTTACTCATAAGAGACCAACAACGAGCTTACACAAGACGCATGCAGACAAACAATCGACACACAAACCATGCATACAAACCACACAAAACAAACCACACAAGGAAAACACACCGACTCATATATGACCCTAGACTAAGATGGTGACACAAGCCCACTAGGTGGCGGCATCTTGGGCGGCGGGTGAGCCATCCAACTCTCCCCACAAGGCATAGTACTCATCGGCTAGTGCGTCATCGGCCTCATAATTGACACACTCAAGCTCGGGAGGTGCGGGCTTTCCAACACCTAAGGCTAGGGTGGCGCGAGCGGGACACTCGCTGGCAAAGTGGCCAAATCCATGACAGTGGAAACACTGCACTCTCGACCGACTACTCTCTCCTATAAAAGGGGCCTTACCCTTATCATCCCGTCGGGTAGGGGGTGTAGGCAGCAAAGGGGGAGATGTAGGTGCCTGGGACAATAGTGGAGGGGGTGCCGGTGCCAGAGGACGGGCTATAGGAGCCGGGGGACGGGCAACGGGTGCCGGTGGTTGGGGTGGGAATAGATCCCGGGGTGGAGGAGGACGAGGCCGTGGAGCGAAGTGCTCCTGACGGCTGGGCTCCTGAGGTCGAGCCATGGGAGGCCGCTGATGTGGGCCTATGGAGTGACGGGGCTCGGTACTACGGAGAGGGGTGTGGCCCAACCGATGGCTAGACTCGAACTCTCCCTCAAATTGCTCCATCTCGAGAGCAACATGGTATGCCTCTTCCAACGTCTTGGCATTGCGGCGGAAAAGCTCATACTGGTAGTGTGGTCGCAAACCACGTCGAAAGCGGGACACAGGCATGGTACTCTCCTCCATGACACCACATCGTAGAAAGTACTCATCAAACTCCGTGATGTATTCGGAGACGGACCGGTCTCCCCGGCTAAGACTTTGCCATCTATCGATGAGTCGCTGGCGGTATGTGGGAGGAAGGTACTTTTACCGAAGTTTATTCTTCATCTCGGCCCATGTGTCGATCGGGGGTTCTAGCCGCTGAAGTAGCAGGCTCTCCACATTCTTCCAATAGGTTTGTGCCTGCCCCATGAGTTTCATGGTGGCGAATCGGACCCTTCGACGCTCCGACATATCATACCACTCAAAGTAACGGTCCATGTCGAACTCCCAATCTAGGTAGACTTTCGGATCCAAAGACCCGTAAAAAGCGGGAGGGTCCGCTCGCACGGTCTTAAGGACCCGATCATCACCCTCATCTCGTTGTGGCTAAAAACCACGACGGCGTTGACCATATCCCTCATAGGCATTGTCGGAACCATAGTCCTCGAGACCAAGGTCACGGTGCGGTAGTTGGGGAACCCGAGGAAGGGCGGGTGGAGGAACCTGTAGTGGCTGGTTTTGGGCCACGGGAGCGGCCTGGACTTGGGCCATGGGAGCGGGTTGGACTTGGGCCACCGCGGGAGGAGGTGCGGGTGGGCCTTGGGCTGCCCCTGGAGGGTCCCCGTGTGACATCCTATCTAACCGCCCAACGAGGTCTTGGACCGACCTGTCGGAGGTCTCCAAGCGCCCCTCCATGGCTCTAAGGCGACCATCCATATTATCGGAGAAAGTCCGAAAGTTAGCATCGGATTGGTCCAACCTAGTCATAATGGCCATCATCGCCTCTTGTAGGGAGTGGAAGTCTCCCGAGGTATCCCGTGGGTTGGCCATAGGTGGTGGTGGGCATGAGTACTGAGTACCCCGACGAGTGGGCATGTAAACACACCGACTAGAAGACGCCGACTAAAGCAAAACACACTAATGCAAAATGATGTGCCTAGACTTAACCAAAACGCGGTACGCGGCGGAGGTAATCGAGCCGAAGGTCACTCGCGCAAGTGTGCGGCCTTCCCGATAGGCGTAGCCTAACGTTTGGACAACACCTTTTGATATACCGAGTAAAGGGATGCAATGCAAAAAAGACACTCTTTTTTTTTGTTTGTTTTAAAACAATGATGACCCTAAACACGACTTAAACATAAATGACTAATGAATGACACTTTTTTTTTGACACCCAAGACTCAAACTCACTCTGATACCAAATTGATGCGGGACGAGACACGGACATGACAAGCTCGCGATCGTCCCTTAACGAGGGAAGCGTCGGACGTGCGCGGTTGAGAAACCGGCAAGAGCTAGGGTGGTCGGCTCGCACTTTCGTGCCTGGATCGGGTCACGGGACGGTCACGCTCTCTCTCGTAGCAGCGGTGAATGATAATATAGCGAGTTAACGGACCTAAAGCATGCTCTCTAGCAGCGGCATAAATAAGTATATATGGAAATAAGCAAATGCCGAGTGTAGGGAGCGAGAACGATACCTCCACGCGCTCGGCGTGGGGAAGATGGACCCGGCTGAAAACTCGTACTCCCGGGAAACTTAACACACAATAATTACAGCAATGGGAACATGCCCACTCCACGTAGGGAGGTAAAGGGCTATACAAATGGGCCCGGGAGGACCGAATTCGGGTTGACGGGCAGCTTCGTGTGTTGATTCAGCTACACGCGTGTTCACGACCGTGGGGCCCACGTGCTGTCCGGAGGGGCCGTGTGGGACCCGGTGGTACCGCTGTAGTGGAGACACTTGGAGAAGTGCTTCCCAGGCTGGCGGCACGCTGGTTCGCCGGCCGGAGGCCGGGCGGCTCCGTTCGGCACCGGTCGGAAAAACCGATCAAAAGTCTGCCGGTTCTGTATTTCAGCGCGCGCTCTGGCAAGAACGGACGCTGCGATCCGCACCGGTGTCGGAATGCGACGAGATCAGAGCCGTTGGAAAGCTGCTTTGAAGTACTGCAATCTAGTGGCCTTCAGAAAAATTCACCAGATTTGTACTTTGTGTTGGCGAATTTTATATGCTGCTATTGTACAGTAATCGAAGACTCAGATCTGCAGAGAACTTTCCTGTTGATTGCCTTTGACCGTGAAGTAGATGTCCGAATTTGAAGATGTGTTCTTCAGCAAGGTTGTAGGAAATCGAACAAGGAAACCAGTACTATTTTTGGATCTGGATTTGAAGGTGGTGGTGATTTGTTCTGATTTTGGAAGTGGAGGGTGGTCAGATCTGGGATCTGACTAAAAACACTGTATCAGAGGAAGAACACGAATTTCTAAAAATAGATAGAGGGCTGATAAAACATTAAGAAAATTTGTGGAGGTAGGAGGTGATGGACAGAACTCCCAGTAAAATTAGGAGGGTTTGGACAAATCAAAAAGATGGTCGGAGGGGGAGAACTCAGAGGTTCTATCACTATAGATAGAAACCTGGCAGATCTGGGATGACAGGTTGGACAAAAATGTAAAAATACTAAACGATGGAATTTTGGCGTGAAAAGTTAGGTGGATCTTGGGATGCAAGGACTGAACACACAATAAAAAATGCAGATCAATCCAAGATCATGGCTGAGACAGAACATTCGTGGAAGCTGCTGTGGTCGGACGAAGATAGAACTGCAGAGGCGACTCGATGGCGGCACGAACGGCGGCGGCGGCGGCGGCACAGACGATCACCGGAGGTTGAGAGGGGATGATAGAAGGTAGAATCACTCTAGAACTTGAGGTTGGAGGAGAGGAACCAGAGGGAGAGGGGCTGGGGGCGCAAGAAGGTCCTTGGATTTCAAAAAATTTCTGATTTTTTCATCAATATTCATATGAAAATACAACATTTTATATGACTTACATCAAATGCAATGTGGACCCTTAGATCTAGGGAAGAGGATTAAAGGGCTAGGATTGCATGCCACAAACACAAAAAAGAAGAATATAATATGCAAGGGGGGGGGGGGGGGCGGCCTATTGACTAGGAGGGGAGGTTGAATGGAAGGTTGAATGGTAGGTGGCCTACCTTGGACAAAATGGGCCACTTGTCTACCCATGTGGCATATGACTAGTCCAACATTCTAGATGTCCACCTAGGATGGTTTACCAGCCCCACAAGATGACATGGACCAATGGGAAAGGGCTGAGGGCCCCCTTGCTGGTCCTACTGACAAATTACATAGAAACCCACACAATCTACGGGAGCGACGCATTGGCAGATAAAGCCGTACAATTGCGCGTATACTTTCCCATGGATATAAAAATAAACTAAAGGATATAAATGCAATATGAAAAGGTACTGGCTCGGTGTCGATTCCCATCAAGCGCCCTTTCGGGTTTCACCACGACTGGGTTTTAGGCCATTATTACCCTTGCTCAACAAAATGTTTGAGCAAGTCTGGCAAGGCACCTCAATTTTAAGCCCCTTCTTTTTTCTTTCTTTTTTTTGAATATAATTTAGGCATGGTGCCTGTTGTCAATATAATTTCATCCATTGGCACGGGCAGGAAGGGCCTAAGCCAATAGGTTATGTGCATCGGTTCTGATAGGGTGTTAGATATTGATGTAGGTATATCATCGGTATTGGGTTTATGCCAACGCAAGAAATTAGGGGTATCTAGCCTTAGACTGAAGGTCTACGCAATTGGATCGTACCGATTGGTCCTGACAGAGAGTCAGGTACTAATCGTGATGGTATCATTGACATCGGGTTTTATTCCAACCCAAGGAATCATGCATATCTGGCCTTAGACTGAAGGTCTAGGCCATTGAACAGTATCGGTTTGTCCTGACAGAGAGTCAAAGCCCCAATCGTGGTGGTATCATTGACATTGGGTCTATGTCAATGTAAGGAATCAGATTTATCTGGCCTTACACTAAGGGTCTAGGCCATTGGATAGTATTGATTGGTCCTGACAAAGAGTCAGATATCAATCCTGGTGGCATCGTTGACATTGGGTTTTATGCCAATGCTAGGAGTTAGGCATATCTGGCTCTAGACTGAAGGTCTAGGCCATTGAACAGTATCGATTGGTCCTGACAGAGAGTCAAAGCACCGACCATGGTGGTATCATTGGCATTGGGTTTATGCCATCGCAAGGGATCAAGTTTATCTGGCTTAGACTGAAGGTCTAAGCCATTGGGTTGTATCGTTGACATTGAGTTTATGCCAACGCAGGGTATCAAGTTTATCTGATGATCACAGTGGGACTAGGTCAAAAGGTTGTATTGATTAGCTCCAACAAAGAGTCAGGTACTAATTATGGTGGTATCATTGACATTGGGTTTATGCCAATGCAAGAGACTGGGTTTATCTGGCATAGACAGAAGGTCTAAGCCATTCTCCTTGGCTAAGATGAAAAGCCATGGGCGCCGAGTTAATGATATCATCGGTACTGGGATTGTACCAATGCAAAGGAGATCGAGTTTCTCTGACTTAGATGAAAGGTATAGGTCATACCCATCGGCTAAGACCAAAAAGGCTACGGGTGCTAAGTTAATAGCATCATAGGTACTTGATTGTACCAATGCAAAGGATATCGAGTTTCTTTGACTTAGATGGATGGTCTAGGACATTCTCCCTTGGCTGAGACCAGAAAGGCCATGGGTGCCGACATAATAGTATCATCAATACAGGGATTGTACCAATGCAAAGGATATCGGGTTTCTCTGACTTAGACGAAAGGTCTAGGCCATTCTCCCTCGGTTGAGACCAGAAAGGTCATGGGTGCCGAGTTAATAGTATCATCGGTGCTGCGATTGTACCAATGCAAAGGATATCGGGTTTCTCTGACTTAGACGAAAGGTCTAGGCCATTCTCCCTCGGCTAAGACCAGAAACTCCATGGGTGTCGAGTTAATAGTATCATCGTTATTGGGATTGTACCAATGCAAAGCATATCGGGTTTCTCTAACTTAGACGAAAGGTCTAGGTCATTACCCCTTAGCTAAAACCAAAAGGTCATGGGCGCCGAGTTAGTGGTATCATCGGTACTGGGATTGTATCGAAGTAAGAAGATCTGGTTTCTCTGACTTACACGGAAGGTCTAGGTCATACCCCCTCGACTAAGACCAGAAAGGCCAAGGGTGCCTAGTTAATAGTATCATCGGTACTAGGATTGTACCAATGCAAAGAATATCGAGTTTCTCTGACTTAGATGAAAGGTCTAGGCCATTCTCCCTCAGCTACAACCATAAGGTCATGGGCGTCTAGTTTGTGGTATCATCGGTACTAGGATTGTACAGAAGCAAGAAGATTGGGTTTCTTTGACTTAGATGGAAGGTCTAGGTCATACCCCTTAGCTAAGACAAAAAAGGCCATAGGCGCTGAAGGGGCGTGATCTCGCGCGGCTCCTGAGCGGGGTAGATGATCATCAAATAGTGAACTGTAGAGAAAGGGAAACGGATCAGGGGGCCCAGGGGAGGTGCCCTGGGAAAAACCCTCCGATGCTTAAGTCAGTAGAGCAATGGTGAAAGATAGGGAGGGAGGTAGAAAGAGGTGCACGAGATCCCCCTACACCAAGGTGGTGAAGTGGTTCCTACTCAGAGGATTTTAGGCGTGTATTGCCCTTACCTTTCACTGGAGGGAGTCCCAGGTTTATATAGTGTGCTCGCCTCATGAGTCCCGTAAGCTGAGGAGTTTCAGGCGTGAGTTACGTCCTCATCGTGGGGTCTTTACGTCCTCATCGTGGGATCTTTATAGCCTTGAGGGATCATGGGTCCCTTATCCTTATAAACTCCTGCTCATAAAGGGCTAGTCAGGAAGTAGACAACCACATTAGAATTTGTTTCAAGGATTTTGCATGAACTATCATCAAATACAACCCTGTGACCCCTGTCACATAACTGACTAATGCTAATCAGGTTGTGTTGAAGCCCTTCCACAAGTAAGACTTTTTCAATGGAGTTTGTGGAAGACTTACATACTGTACCAACTCTAATTATTTTACCTTTGTTCTTTCCTCCAAACTTGACCAGACCTCCTGGCTTCATCTCTATCTTGCTAAACTTGGATCGGTCTCCTGTCATATGCCTGGAGCAGCCACTGTCGAGGTACCACTTGTTGTCTTCAGCTGCCAGGCCGACCTACACAAATACATCAAGCAGAGTGATTTGGAACCCAAGATGAGTTGGGTCCAAGGACATTGTTCAAATCTCTGATCAAGTGTTTAGGTATCCAGATTTGCTTCAGCATGGTTTTCTCTGGCACCTTCCTTTCTGGTTTATTAAAGTTGAATCCAGCTGGACTGGAGAAATGAGTTCTATTCCATTCATTAGTCTTCCTATTCCTAGGAAATTTCCTGTAAGCTTGTTGATTAACATATTTTTGACCATGAAAGTTATTTCTCCAGTAGGTCCTGTTTGGACCCATCTGATTGTTGTAATTCCAGCTCTTATTCTAATTCACTTTCTTGGTCCATCTACCATTTGTGTTCTGGTGAGTGGGCTTAGTGTTATTCTTCATAAAATTCATTCCCATCTTAAATGGTTGTCCAGTACTGGTTTTGTGTTTTCTTTAGGAGTTTGAATTTCCTTAGAGCTGTTTGAGCTGGATGGTGTGTCCAGCTTCTCTTTTCCCTTCTCTGGGCAGAAGGTGATGGTCTTGAATTGCAAGGGTCTCTTGTTGGTTGGGTCATAGCCTAGACCCTCCTTATTGAAATTGACCCTAGTCCCTAGTATAGCATCTAAACTAGTCTTTCCTTGGACAAACTTTTCTAATACTTTCTGTTTGTCTTCCAGCTCCTTTTGAAGGGACTCAGAATTTTTTAGGAGTTCAGCATTTTCTTTCTTCACAGCTTCATATTTCTCTGAGTTCACATGTGGAGGGGACTCAGAATTGCAAGGCTCTCAACGGCAGCGTGGATAAGTAATTATCGGTCGATCCGAGCATAAAAGGTGCCAACCCTATCCGGGCGATAGGCATAGCTCGGATGAAGATAGGTCAGAGTGGGCGCTGAGCGCTTGCCTCTATCCCGCTGAGGGGATAACTCAGGCATGGGTCTTCCTCCACTTGGGTCTTCCTCCCAATTTCCACTCGAATATCCCTCCCAGGCAGGATGAGTTCCCTCCACATGTGGAGAAATATGCGGCTATCTTACTGAAGCACCGCCAATCCACAGAAGAGCTGGTTACTCCAGAGAATATGGAGCGGTGTCTTCTTACGTGGCTGCATCCGTTGGGTTCAGGTGCCACAAGCTAGGTTCTCCTTTAGATGTTGAGATCATTTTTATTTTTCTGAATATGTCTTCCTTTTCATGCAGACACCAGGCGGTAGGCTTTGGAGGAGGCCGCAGAGGTTATCGAGCTTGGCGATAACTCGGCTACTGATGAGTCTGCTGCTCCCACGGGTCGCTCCCGAGCCAGAGATAAGGGCAAGGGGGCGGCCCAGGGTGAATCCTCCAGGCCGCGGGGGTCCAAGCACAAGGATCCCATGGAAGGCATGATCCGGGCCGCCGTGAAGGCCAGGAAGCGGGCCAAGAAGGCCAGGGTCGTACCCACAGTCGAAGGTGACCTTGCCGCGGCTCGCCCCTCCGTCGAGCATGATGGGGCCGACCCTACCGGGTGAGCTCTCCCACCCATCGAGCAAGAGGGGGCCGAGGAGGTTGGGGCTGCTCCTGCGGGTGGCGACGATGCGGGCTTGGCTCCTCCTTCGGCCGGAGCCGAGGGGGCCGGGGCTGCTCCTGCGACTAGTAATGGTGCTGGCCTGGCTCTCCCCTCGGTAGGAGCCGAGGGGGCCATAGACGATGTGGGGGATGCTGGGGCCATGACCGAGGTTGGTGCTTCAGGTGGCGGTGTAGGTGCCGAGCCGGTCCAAGTTGGGGGGGCCGCAAGAAAATCCGACCGAGGCACGAGAGGCGACCGAGGCCGGGGCTTGGTCCGAGCCACTCAGTGGGGCGTCGGGCGATGGGGGGTTCTCTGTTCCTGCGGCCTTGCAGAGGCTTGGTATCTCGGGCCCTCTGCACCAGGTATGCCATGGTATAGCCGCGAAGGTGAGGGGGGAGGTAGGCAGTACTCTCCGTCTGCGGCCCTCGCTGGGGTTATGGAGGGCGGCCTAGTCCTGGCCCAAGTGGGGGCCACTCTGGAAGAAGCGTACGCTCGGTCGGAGTCGGAGCGAGTGAACCTGTCCTGGACCCTTGGTGGGTCTGACAAGAGGTTGGCTCAGCTTGCCGAGGAGCGTGATGGGCTTCGGCGGGAGCTTTCCTCAGTCTGGGAGCTGGTGCGGTCAAGCCAGATGGAGACTCGGGCGCTAACCGAGCAGCTAGCTAAGGCCTGTGAATCACTCGAGAGGAAGAACAAGCTTCTTGAAGAGGAGCACCTTGCACGTGTTAAGCTAGATGGCCGGTGGGAGATCAAACATGCAGAGCTGGTGGATCGAGTGGAGGAAGCCGAGCGCCTTCGGCATGAGGCCGAGGCTGATCGGGCCGAGGCGGAGAAGTAGGCGGCGGAGGCCGAAAAGTGGACGGCTGAGGCCGAGCGGAAGTTAGCCGAGGCGGAGCGGGAGAAGGCCGAGCTCGCTGGTAGGGTGGGATCGATCGGGGCGGAGGCTCTCTAGCAGTACAAAAGCTCAGAGGCATACCGGGTCGACCTTAAGGAGGCTGCCCTTCCCTACTACGAGTCAGCACTTCACTGGGGCATCCGCAAGGGGTTCAAGCAAGGCTACGACCGAGCCGTCTCTTATGCCGAGGAGTAGGCATCCGGGGTAGTCGACTTCCCGTTCGGACAATGCTATGACTCAGACTTGTCATCCTCTAGTTCCTCTACTTCGGCACCAAATGAAGAGGATCACGAGGGCTCTTCGTCCGAGGGGTCGCCAACTCCGGATGCCTCGGGAGGGCACGCAACCGAGGCAATTCCCACGCCGTTGGAGTTAGTGCCAGGGTCGGCCGTCGCCGAGGGTGCCGGGGGCAGACCGTCTGAGCCCTCCACTTCCGAGCTTCAAGGTGGGTCGGGGGCATGATGTATCTGCTTTCCCTCCTCTTTTTGTATGTCTTTCTCCTTTTTGAAGAAAAAACTTCATCCTTTGTGTAGAAAAATAGATAAGGCAATAGCGTTATGATGAAGACTTAACTATTCCGTATCGCCATTGCCATATTTTGTTCAGCGTATCTGCAGTGGTTGGAAAGAGCCGATACTTTCTACGTGGATCTCACCCGATGGTTGGGTGAGTGTCTGACAGGGTGTCTTTCCATTTTCTCATGCTTTGAATGCTTGGTCGCTTCGTGTGTCCTGCTGGGGCAGAAATGAGAAGTTTGAGGTGACCGTTCGTAGGGAGAGATCCCTTTGGCGTGTTTTCGAGGAGAGAATCATTTAAGGCAAATAGCCTCCCTTCGCCTATAAAATGTCTGAAGGGTGTCCCTTCCTCTCCAACGCCTAGGGTTTTCCCTGACAGTCTTTCCTCATTCTTTCTTCACGTAGCGTTGTGCCGCTATATTTGGAGCATGGAAGATGCCCCGGAAGATGAAGCTGCCGATGACGGAGGGTAGAGAGTCCTTGCTGCTTTGGGTTTGAAGGAGGTCCGACGACCGGCGGACGGGTTTAAAGAAGGTCCGACGTGTGCAGGCACGTCGTCTTCTTTTTATCAGTTCCGGCAGCGCTTGCAGGGGGGCGAGTTGGTGGATGGATGGGGGCATCAGGCATCCCTGCCGCCCGTCCCTTTCTGGTCGCTCCATGGAGGGGAGGAGGAAGCCAATTAAGCTCCCTCCTTCCCGGGCTTTCCCCTGCCTCCTCGTCCAGCTCTGCTGGTTTCTTTTTTCCCCCCCGTAGCATCTTTTTCCCTCTTCTGCTCTTCTTATCATTTCTTTCACTCTTCGGAGGGTGCCTGCACTCTCTTCCTTCCAAAGAGTTGGCAGGTTGGCGGGGAGGGTGCTTTCATATGCGTTCCCTCTCCCCTTTATCTTCCAAGTTCAACTTGGAAGGTAGCCGTCTTCTTCCTAATCCCTCTATCACCTTTGTCCCGAGCTGCCCGAGTCAACGGGGTCGACTACCCTTTATCCGAGCCAGTTTTTGCACGAGGCAGAGTCAGTGACTGGACGCGGGAAGGTCAACCGAGTCAGCCGAGCGATGGGCTCAAACGTCGGCGCTAGATGGATTTTTTGCTTTTTTGACATGTATTTTTTTGGCTTCGGCCTTCCTGATGTACAAGCGAGTTGTTTGAATAAAAAGAAAGGAGATCTTTGTCTTATCTCATGTCGTTTACACAATGCTCAGTATTCAGAAGTAGAACTTGCGTAGTGTAGTCGCGTTCCAGGTCCGAGGGATGAGCTCTCCTTCCATCGTGGATAGACGGTATGCTCCTTTTCCGAGTGTCTCGACCACTCGGTAGGGGCCTTCCCAATTAGGGGATAACTTGCTCGCCGCCTCAAGTGGTCGAGAGGCTTCAGCTTTCCTGAGGATGAAGTCTCCCGACTAAAAGTGTCTATCTCAGACTTTGGCATTGTAGTATCGAGTGAGGCGGCGTTGGTATTCCGTTGCTCGGATGCGGGCAATCTCTCGGACTTCATCTGCTAGGTCAAGGTTTTCGAGTAGTTTTTGGTCGTTTGCCTCGAACGAGAAGCAGATGACTCGGAGAGAGGGGTTGCCAATCTCCAACGGGATCACGGCCTCGGTACCGTATACCAATTGAAAGGGGCTTTCACCGGTTGCCATTCTGGGAGTCATTCTGTGTGACCAAAGTACGTTGGGCAATTCCTCAAGCCAGCTGCCCTTGGCTTTGCCGAGCCTAGTCTTGATGCCTTTTAAGATAGTCTTATTGGCATTTTCGATCAGCCCGTTAGCCTGAGGGTGGGCGACCGAGGTGAATTGATTGCGAATGCCCAGGCCGGCACATCTGTCTCGAAAATAACGAGAATCAAATTGCCGACCATTATCGCTCACTATCACCCGGGGGATGCCATAACGACAGATGATCGACTTCCAAACAAAATTCCAGACGACTGTCTCGGTGATCCTTGCTGTGGCTTCGGCCTCAATCCACTTAGTGAAGTAATCGATGGCGACGATAATGAACTTCTTCTGGGCCTGGGCCGTGGGGAATGGCCCGAGGATGTCGATTCCCCAGCGAGCGAAAGGATAAGGCTCGGCTAGGGTGATGAGCTCCGTTGCTGGCTGATGGACCAAGTGGTTAAATCGCTGGCACCGGTCACAGTGTTGTGTGTAGGTCGAGCAGTCGCGCTGCAGAGTGGGCCACCAATAACCTAGCCGTAGCAAGATCCTGGCGAGTGACCTACCTCCTAAATGCGCTCCACACAGACCTTCGTGAACTTCTTTGATCGCTCGGTGGGCTTCGTTGGTGCTGAGGCACTTCAAGAGAGGACCGGAGAAAGATCTTCGATAGAGAGCACCATCTAGAGTGACGAATCGTCGAGCTTGGTACTTCAATCTTTGGGCTTCCTGAGGGTCGGGGGGCTCCTGAGAATCTTGGAGCCACGACAGGTACGGGGTACGCCAGTTGCTTGGGGAGGCCGAGTCAACAGCTAGGAGCTCCGATTCGATGCTCGGCCGCTCTAGCTCTTCGAGAAGGACCGATCGAGTACCCTCGGGGTCAAGAGAGGAGGCCAGCTGAGAGAGGGCGTCTGCTCGGGAGTTTTCCTCCCGAGCTATTCGGACTACCTCAAAACTCTCGAACTGTTGTGCCACGGTCTTGACCAGCTGGAGGTATTTGATCATTGGTGCTTCTTGAGCTTCTTAACCGCCGTTGACCTGGCTAGCGACCAGTTGGGAGTCAGTGTGAATCCTGACTCGCTCAGCCCCCAACCGCTGGGCCATGCGGGCTCCCGATATGAGGGCCTCATACTCGGAAGCATTGTTAGATCTTTGGAAGTTGAACTTCAGGGCGTACTGTAGCTCTGCTCTTTCGGGGGACTTCAGGAGGGTCCCGGCGCCGCTCCCGGCTGAGTTGGAAGATCCGTCGATGAACAGTTCCCAGGACGGCCCGGGTGCGGACGGAGATCTTTCTTTAGTCGGGATGGTGCTCTCGGCGATGAAGTTAGCGAGCTCCTGGCCTTTGATAGCTGAGCGAGGCCAATACGATATATCGTAGGCCCCGAGCATGATGGCCCACTTGACGAGGCGTCCCGAGGCTTCTGGGTGAGCGAGGATCCTCTTCAATGGTTCGCCGGTCAGCACGGTGATGGAGTGCCCTTGGAAATAGGGTCGGAGGCGTTTGGCCGAGGTAACCAACGCTAGCATGAGTCACTCGGTTGCGGGGTACCTTCTTTCAGCCTCATTGAGCACCTTACTGGTGTAGTAGACCGGTCTCTCGACTCCTAAGTCATTTCTGACTAGGACCGAGCTAACTGTAGACGGAGTCACCGAGAGATAGAGATGCAAGGTTTCACCTGGGATGGGCTTGGAAAGCACCGAAGGCAATGCCAAGAACTCCTTAAGCTCGGAGAATGCTTTTTGGCATTCTTCGTCCCACTCGAATGTAGCAGATGCCATTTTAGGCACCCTCAACAGTTTGAAGAAGGGTAGGCATCGTTCAGCCGCGCGGGACAGGAATCTGCTGAGCGCGGTAATGCGCCCGATAAGGCGTTGAACATCTTTGATGCAGGTGGGTGTGCGCATGTCTAGGATGGCCTGGACCTTGTCAGAGTTGGCCTCGATCCCACGCTGGGTGACTAAGAAGCCCAAGAAATTCTCGGACCTCACTCCGAAGGCGCACTTGGCAGGGTTGAGCTTCATGTTGCACTTCAGGAGGGTGTCGAAGATTTCAGCTAGGTCGGCGAAGTGGTCCTCGGCCTTGGAGGTCTTCACGAGCATGTCGTCAATATAGACCTCGACGTTCCGACCGAGTTGTCTCTCGAACATATGATTGACCAGCCTCTGGTATGTGGCTCCAACGTTCTTCAACCCGAAAGGCATCCGGGTGTAGCAGTATACGCCGAAGTCGGTGATAAAGGCGGTCTTCTCGATGTCTTCTGGATTCATTCTGATCTGATGGTAACCTGAATAGGCGTCTAGGAAGTTGAGTATCTCATTGCCCGAGGTTGAGTCAACCAGTTGGTCGATGCTCGGTAACGAATAGCAGTCTTTTGGAGTAGCCTTGTTCAAGTCGGTGAAGTCCACGCACATTCGCCACTTTCTCGAAGCTTTTGGTACTAGGATGACGTTAGCCAGCCATGTCGGGTACAAGACCGGTCTAAAAAGACCAGTCTTTGGCCCCTTGGTGACTTGCTCCTTGATGATCGCCTGCTTCTCTAGTACGTGCTTCCTTCTACGTTGTTGTATGGCTTTGATGGTTGGATCGAGGTTGAGCTTATGCATCACCGTCTCCTCTGGTATCCCAGGGAGTTGATCATCAGACCATGCAAAGACTCGGACGTACGCGGAAAGAAACTCTTTATATTGCTGTTGGGCTTCAGATGTTAGGTCGGCTCCAATCTTTACTCCCAGGGTCGGGTCATCGTTTAGGAAAATCGCTAGCAATTCGCCTCCAGGCTCGGTGGTTGCAGATTTTTCCTTGACTTCCCGGGGGCCCCTGTTCTTCCCGTCCGGCCTTGTGGCTTCAACCGATATATTGTAGCACCTTCTGGCCATGGCCTGCTTACCTTGGACCTCCCCCAACCCATTTTTGGTGGGGAACTTCATCTTTTGGTGATAGGTAGAAGGCACTGCTTTCATTCGGCTGAGGATCCCTCGGCCGAATACTACATTGTACGCTATCATACCCTTGATCACTATGAAGTCCGCCATAATCGTAACGGTCTTGGGTGGGGTGCCAAGAGTAACCGACAGGCTGAGGGCTCCCTCGGGATATGTGGCCTGGCCATTGAACCCGCACAGGGGGGTTCGGATCTGGCTGAGTTTAGACGGATCCTCCACCATCTTAAGGAAACATTCATAGGATAATACATCGGGGGCACTTCCATTGTTAACTAGAATCTTGTCTACGTTACAATGGTTTATTGTGGCCGATATGACTAGGATGTCGTCATGCGGGGTGGTCAGTCCTTCCAGGTCTTGGTCAGAGAAGACTATGACCTGAGGCTCACTCAGCGGGGCCTTGGGAGGCTCGATGGCTCAGCTCGCCCGCTCAGCATGACGCTTCCTTCCTCGGCCACTGTCCCCTCCTGATGCAGCTCCTCCGGCGATGACATTGATATGGACCCCGCAAAGGGCGTTGTCGGTTTCCTTTGGGGCGCCTCGATCCTCCTTATGCCCGGCCACAAACCGAGATAGGTGTCCCTGGCGGACGAGGCGCTTGATCTCATCCTGGAGCTAATGGTAATTGCCGGTGTGATGCCCATGATTGCTGTGGAACATGCAATGTTTGCTGCGATTGCGGCTTTTCGACCTCATTGGCTCGGGTTGACGGAGGAGGCCCGAGCCTTTGATGTCTTCATATATTTCGTACACTGGAGCGGTTAGGGGAGTGTACCACTCGTACTTCCTGGATGGTTCTTTGTGCTCCCCGTCTCGGTTCTGCCTCTTTCCTTGGCCCGAGCTTGACTCGGTTGCTCGCTTCTTGTCCCCCTCCCGACCCGAGCCGGTTGCGCCTCGACATGCGCTGAGAACTTCTTCGCACTCAGCATGGCGTAATGCCAGAGTCACTAGCTCGGCAAAAGGTCGAGGGAGGGTGGAGGACAAGTTCGCGGCGGAGGTTCTCGTCCCGGGTGCCTCCGGTCAGCGCGGTTATGGCCGAGGCTACATCCAGGCGGGGGATTCTCAGGGCTTCCGATTTGAATCGGTTGATGTAGGCCCGGGGTCTCTCCCCTTGCGCCTGTTTGAGAGCCAAAAGCCCTGCTACCGACCTCGGGGGGCCGCTACCCGGCGAAACTCTCCTTGAATACTCGCCCAAACTGTTTGAAGTCTCGGATGGATCCGGGGGCGAGGGCCCAGAACCATGCTTGGGCGCCTTGGACCAAGGTGGTCGCAAAGGCTCGGCATTTGATTTCGTCGGACGCTCCATGAAGGGTCATCAGGGCGTCGAAGCTGTTGAAGTGGTCGGCCGGGTCGCCTTAGCCATCGTAAGACTTGAAGGTCGAGATGGAGGTTTTGGGAGATACCTCTTCCTTCAAGATATAGTCAGAGAACGGGGATCTCTCCTCGTCCTCTGGTGGAGAGGTCTTATGCAAGGCTCGTAAGGCGCGCTCCTGTGCTGCGAAGCGCCTCTCGAACTCTCGTAGACGGAGGGACAACTCCGGCTGTTGTTACGCCGTAGGGCTAAGGGGGCGTGATGGCAGGCTGTCCTGGCGCTCCCGAGGGATTTTGGTCTCCGGGAGTGGTCGGCATGCCCCATGTTTACACCGCTTCGGTGTGGAGGAGGCCTCTTGCTCCGGAGGGGGGGCTTGTGAGGGTCCTCCTGCCTTGTTGCGAATAAGCTGATGCCCTCAGAGGGTGAAGCGACCTCGAGCGGTGTGCTGGAACACGTTCTCGCGGGGGGGGGGGGGAGGGGGGGGGCTTTCCGGAGGGGCGCGTGACCTTCCATCTCTGGCCACCTCAGTCCTCATGAGTTCCACGAGGACATCCAGTTTTGCGTTGAGGGCTTGGAAGGTGTCAGCGCCACCGTTAAGAGGTACCCCTACCGGGGCGGCGGGAGGGGGCGGTCCGTCGGCGGGGGTGCTGGCATTGGAGGGGGGATTTTGTGAGGCTTGAGAAGGGTCTTCTCCCGCCGCAACCATGGTCTTTCCCCTGTCACCGGTGGACCTCCTCCCTGAACTTCTTCGCACCATACTGGCTCTTCGGTCGTTTCCCACAGACGGCGCCAGATGAAGGGGCGTGATCTTGAGCGGGGTAGATGATCACCTAACAGTGAGCTGTAGAGAAAGGGAAATGGATCAAGGGGCCCAGGGGAGGTTCCCTAGGGAAAACCCTCTGATGCTTAAGTCAGTAGAGCAATGGTGGAAGATAGGGAGGGAGGTATAAAGAAGTGCACGAGATCCCCGTACACCAAGGTGGTGAAGTGGTTCATGCTCAAAGGATTTTAGGCGTGTATTGCCCTTACCTTTCACTGGAGGGAGTCCCAGGTTTATATAGTGTGCTCGCCTCATGAGTCTCGTAAGCCGAGGAGTTTCAGCCGGGAGTTACGTCCTCATCATGGGGTCTTTACGTCCTCATTGTGGGATCTTTATAGCCTTGAGGGATCATAGGTCCCTTATCCTCATAAACTCCTGCTCATAAAGGGCTCTCAACGGCAGCGTGGATAAGCAATCGTTGGTCGATCCGAGCATAAAAGGTGCCAACCCTGTCCGGGCGATAGGCATAGCTCGGATGAAGATAGGTCGGAGTGGGCGTTGAGCGCTTGCCTCTATCCCGATGAGGGGATAACTCGGGCATGGGTCTTCCTTCGTTCTGACCGACGCTCAGGCCTTCCGAGCCTAAGGGCCGCCAAGGAAGGATTAGATCCCGAGTAATCTTATTGGGCTTTTTAGCCCAAGTGGGCCCTATGGGGCTGTCACTTTGATGAGCTGGGCCTCGTTTGGTCCTGATGGACCTGGTTTGGCTGCTCTTAGATGGGCTACAGAAATCCCCCTCTCCAGGCTCCAAGTTAATAGCATCATCAGTATTGGGATTGTACCGAAGCAAGAAGATCGGCCTTCTCTGGCTTAGACAAAAGGTCTAGGTCATACCCCTTAGCTAAGATCAAAAGTTCATGGGCGTCGAGTTAACGGTATCATCGGTACTAGGATTGTACCAATGCAAGGACATCTCTAATTCCGATGGGACAAGGAGTAGGTATAGGTGCATGGTAACTCCTCATAGGAGCTCTAGAGCACAAATTTGTTCATTAAGGGTCATCGGTGTTAGCAGATCATCGAGCTGAGGAAGTGGCGTGTGGTATAGCTTTAGGAGCTTCCCGTTGAGAGGTGGAAACTAAATTTCCCCACGATGGTTGACGATAACATAGGCTCTGCCTTCATAAACCTTCTGGACCACATAAGGTCCTAGCCAGCTTTCATTTAATTTGCCTTTGGGGTTGGCCGCCATAACTTCTTTTCTTTTGACCATGACTAGGTCTCATTTCTTGAATTCACGCCCTTTGACGAGCTTATCAAAGGCGTGGGCCATATGTGTAACACCCCACCTTAGAATCCGGTTCAGTTTCCAACTCTCTTCGGACTTAAGGGAGATGCCACAGCAGGAACAACCCAACAGAACAAAATCTAGTTGATGAATTGCGTAAATAAAGAGAACAGTTGACAGCGGAAGAAAAATCTCATTTCCAACAATTAGATCACATACCCAAAATCACAATAGTCCAAAGCTGATAATACGTAAAAGTTCTATACAACAGTCCATTATTACAAAATTTAAATCTTCTAACAACAATCACCTCAACTGGAAAGAAAAAGATCTCAAACGATTACACCAAATCCTCTCGATCAGAGTCACTACGCACTAACTTCTCGTCCTCACCAAGAGAATCACCTGAAAATGTTTAGCAAGCATGAGTCTAGGAATATACTCAACAAGTTACTAAATTCAAATTATTTTTCTTTTGTCCACGCCTAACATACTTCGAGGATAATTAAACTTACATAGATTTATGATACTTAGAATATCTGAAATCAGGTTGCTGGGGACAGAAAAATAAGTATGTAGCAGAAAACATGTGTTTATATGACTATAACCTAAATTTTTAGAACTCACTTGCCAGCTCAAAATTTCAGATAACAGAAATAGAAATTCTCAGAACTTTAAACAGATTTCAAAAAATAGAATTTCAAAATTTACACCATTTCAGAAGTCATATGCCTTTATGGATTTCAGATATAGAGACAAAATTTCAGATAACATATGGCTCAGACATAGTGCCCAAACCACCATTAGAAGGTCAGACAGACAGATACTCAGTCGCCTGGGCAGTGGTGACGAGTCTTAGTTACTATGCAGAACCGGGGGAAGTCCTCCCGACCTTAACCAGTGGAACTTGTCCACCTCCAGTATTTCACCTCATGCCCTCAAGGTCAGAACAGAGTGAGGCTCCCCACATGGAGATTTCTATATCTTGACTCCAGAACCTTCTATGATAGCAGTGTCCATATAGCCTATATAATAGTTCTACATATATATATACATATGCCAAAAACCATACATCATAGTGTATTCTTTTCACTAATCTATACTTCAACTACACTTTTCAACACTTCTCAGTTATTGTCAAGATATCTTAATCTCTGAAGTTTTTAGAATATACACTACAATAGGTCATAGAAAACAAGGTTATTTCCAGGTTACACATGCATAGAAAATAATTCATAATTTCAAGTACAAATTTTTGTGATCATGAAATTTCTACGGTAGGTTACCAACTTTGTTCTTTGTCATTTCCCAATTTTAAGATTTTTCTGAATCAATATGGCCCTTCAAAAATCTGTTTTTCCTAGTTTCTGGAATTTGGGACAGAGCACAAGCTGCATCGACCCAGTCAGGGGACTGCATCGATGCACCCTTGGCTCTCAAAGGGGCTGCATTGATGCAATTAGGGGGCTGCATCGATGCACCCTAATCTTTCAAAGGGGCTATGTTGATGTAGTCAGGGACTGCATTGACGCACCCTAAACTTCAAAGATGTTGCATCGATCAGTGAGGGGGCTACATCGAAGCACCCTAAACTTCAAAGAGGCTGCTCTGACCTAGTCAAGGGACTGCATCAAAGCACCCTTAGCCTTCAAAGAGGCTGCTCTGACCAAGTCAAGGGACTACATCAGAGCACCCTTAACTTTGCTTTAAAAAATCAAATGAACTTTACAAAAACCCACGTAGTTTAAAATGAAAAACCAGGAGGAACACGTGATGCTTTTTTTTTTGCTCTTAACAAATTTCTTTAAACCCCAAAACCATCGAAGCAGTCTAAACCTTGTCAAAAGGATAAAATGAGTTTTAGCAACTTGCATGGATGTGTTGACATACTGCATGGTATACTAGTTAAATAGAAATGGAAATTTGGAACAAAACCAAAACAGGTACCATGAGATGTGTTTTATGACTATGCATATTTTCTCTTAACCTAAGGCATCTGAAAGTAGTTTAGAACATGTCAAAAGGATGCTTTGAACCTTAGGAACCTGCCTTAACGAAGAAAATGACAGATCAAAAGAACACGCTTCTCGATGTAGTCTCTTCGATCCAAGAGTCCTTCAAAAGACACCCTCGCACAGCCTCCCCTTCTAACCTCTCTTGCTAACAACCGGAGAGCAAGAGTGCTCACACCCTTCTCTCTCAGAACAGAGGAAAAAATAAAAACACCAATGCCTACTACTACTTGCAGAGAAAATGAAGGAAAAGGAGTGCCAAGTCCCTTCCAATCCGACCCTTTAAAGGGTCATACGATTGTTATTAGGGGTTTTAAATCTCAACCCTTAATTCAAATTAACCTAAATCTAATGGCAAGGGGAAACTCTGAAACGATCAATCCCACGCAAGGATCTTGCTACCGGTAAAACGAATTTCACGCACAGTAACGCATAAATGATTATCACTATTCATTAGCCACTTTAAAAACTGATATCTCAAAATATAAAAGGAATTTAAAAAATATAATTGTTACCCATTAATCACCTCTATTTACTTTATCATAGAAAAATATAAAATAAATAAAAACCTATGAAATGAAAATTACCCCCAAAATGAATAGTAACCGCATCAAAATGAACAGTGGGGCATTTAAAACTCACTATTTCTCACCCGTTTCTCTGGTTGTACCTATATACATTTACGTGAGTTTCACTTAAAACCCACTATCTCTCATACGTTTCTCCTGTTATCCCTATATTCATTTATGTGAGCTTCATTTAAAACCCACCATCTCTCACCTGTTCTCCTATTATATATATGTATATACGTGACATTTTCTTCTAAGGAAAAGGGTAAAACCCATTTAACACTATCTACCAACAACAACTATTCATTGACCAATAACAACTAACTTAATATATATATATATACCCAAGCAATATAAGTTACACAATTTTAATTACTCAAAAATTGATTAATAATCAAGATAAATTGTCTACTCCTTTATTATTAAGTTTAATTCAACAAAATATTAGTCAAACACAAGCAATAAATATTTCACACATTAACCAAAATATCATATATTACTTATGAATTACGATAAAATTCCCGGGCACTACATCCTCTCCTCCTTAAAATAAACTTTGTCCTCGAAGTTTGAGGCAATATACATACTGTATAGATGGGGATATTTCTTCTTCATCTCATCTTCAAGATCCCACGATGCTTCCTCTTGAGAGAAATTCCTCCACAGAACCTTCACCAATGGGATAGCTATCGATCTGAGAACCTGCTCGTTACGATCCAAAATCCTAACCGGTTGCTCCTTGTATGCAAGGTCCGACTAGAACTCCAAGCCTTCATAACTGATGATGTGTGCATGATCATTGACATACATACGGAGCATAGATACATGGAACACCGGATGGATTGCTACCATAGATGGAGGTAGGGCCAACTGATATGCCACGTCTCCCATTTTATCTAAAATCTCGAAAGGTTCGATAAATCTCGGATGCAACTTACCCTGCTTGCCAAATCTCGCCACTCCCTTAATAGGTGATACCTTGAAGAAAACATGCTCGCCGATCTCAAAAGCCAAGTCTTTTCTTCTGTTGTCCACATAACTCTTTTGCCAATCTTGCGTCGCTTTCAGTCTTTGCTAGATCAGCTGAATTTTCTTGGACATTTCTTGCACCACTTCAGGCCCGATCAGCTATCTATCACCAACCTTTTCCCAACATAGAGGATATCAGCACGGTCTTCTGTACAACGCTTCAAATGGAGCCATGCCTATACTTGCGTGAAAGTTATTATTATAGGCAAACTCTACTAAAGGTAGGTGTCCCTACCAATCCCCCCTCCAATCAAGTATGCAAGTTCTCAACATATCTTCTAGTGTTTGAATCGTCCTCTCAGACTGGCCGTCTGTCTAGGGATGATATGCCGAGCTAAGCTTCAATTGAGACCCAAAGGCATTCTGCAATCCTTGCCAGAGTTTTGATGTGAAGTGAGGATCTCGGTCTGAAATGATGGACTTCGGAACTCCATGCAATCTAACAATGTTTTCAACATATAAACGTGCTGGGCTTTCCACGGATTGCTTCTTCTTCATGGCCAGAAAATGTGTGATTTTTGAGAACCGATCAACAATCACCCAAATGGAATCATTGCCCTTGAAGGACCTGGGCAACCCTGTGACAAAATCCATGGTGATGTCCTCCCATTTCTATTGAGGTACCTCGATCCTTTGCATTAAGCTAGATGGTCTTTCATTCTCTGCCTTCACTTGTTGACAAATCAAACATTTGGCGACAAACCCAGCCACATCCTTCTTCATGCCATGTAAGCAAAATGTTTGCTTCAAATCTTGATACATCTTGCTACTGCCAGAATGGATGAAGGACTTTGACCTGTGGGCTTCTTTCAAAACTTCATTTTTTAATTCAGTCACATCTGGCACACAGACCCTGTGTTGAAATCTGATCACACCATCTTCATCACGGGCAATACCTGCCTTACCAACCATTCCCTGCAACTGAGGATCATCTCGCTAAGCTTCCACTATGTGATCCATAACTGATGACCGGAGGGATAACTGAGCAACAAAAGCTTGGCAAATTTGTGGTTCGATCAGTGTTATGGATGATACGCACAACGGAGAGTGAGATAGAAGGGGGGGATGAATAGATCACTCCCAAATTCGACAAACTCAGAAATGATTATGCAACCCCTCTGGATGCAGTTAAGAAAGCTTCGGAGACAGGAAACAAAAACGTCTATATTATGGAATGAGATCGAGACAACAACCCACAATGAAGCAATGTATCGAGTAGATGGAGAGCAGCACAAAGTAAATAGGCAAACCCACAGTAGAGACAGGGAATTTTTTAGGTGGTTCGATTGCTACCTGCAATCTACGTCCACCCCTTACTCAGAAGAGTAAGGTTTCGTTGCAATGATCAATTGCACACTGCAGACTCAGACTGCGACAACTGCTACCAAACAGTTTGCCCTGAGGAACACCCTCCTCAGCCTTCTGATCAACCAGAAGAAGCACTGGAGAACAAATCTCCCTTCCTTTGCACGCAGCAAAGGGAACCCTGTACAGTTACTCCCAAGTAACTCACACAACCAGAGGATCAAACCTCTCTTCCTCCAAGGACAATGGAAGGAAACATAATAGAATGAAAATAAAGGAAACTCGAAAACAACACGATCGATGAACGACAATTTTCTCTAAAAGCAAAAGCAATATAGCTTCCGTAGAAGCAGATCTTCACATTCACAATCACTTCTCTCTCTCAGAAATTTTTCTCTCAGCTCTGGATGGAGTGGGTAGTCTCTGGTTTTCTCTCTTGATCCACTGCTCTCACGCTGCTCTTCTTTTCAACTGTTCCATCCACTCTCTCGAACCCTCTTCCTCAGCACATATATATATATATATATATATATATATATATATATATATATGTCTACTCCAGAAACTTAGGCATGTGGATACCACGTTTCCCGCCTGAAAGGTTGGGGCACGTGTCGAAATATTCTGGACCTCCATCTTCCTCGAATCACGTGCCATCCATCTGGTGAATGCATAGACAAACTGTCAGACGAGGAATGAACACTTTGTCACATACTTAGTACAAGTCTTACCGACGTAGTGAGTAAGTAAGCATAAACTGCACTGAGTAGGAGTTACCAAGTCAGCCATTGCACTGACTTACTACAAGGTGAACAAGAGGTTGCACCGAGTGAAGTGAGCAAAAGCGTGAGATGCACTGACTTGTGAAAAACGCATGACGACATTAGCATAGACCACAGAGTCTGATCGTGCAACAGATATGCACGGACAAGAATCCACAAAATACAAGGTTGTACTGACTTTATTTTTCCAGGGAGAAAAGTTTGCACCGAGTCAAAAGAATAAGCATCGACTAAGACTGGCATAAAAAGCACCGATGTGGAATGAAGCAGAAGATGCACCAATCTACGTTAGCTGTCTATAGGACTTGCACCGAGTCTAATAAGCCTGAAGCAGGAACTGCACCGACCTCGTTGCTACAGGGATTTGAATAGACTTGGTGTGCATGGAGCCACAACGTGCACAGACATCTACAATGAATTGTATAGAGTTGGCTGTGCACCGAGCATGTTTTTGCCATAAGCAAAGTATGCACCGAGTTGTGTTTGCACTGAGATAAGGAATGACTAGACAAACCAATGCATTCCATTCAAGAATTTGCACCGACCCAAAAATTGCACCGACCTCAAGAGGTGAGATGCAGAGACATGATATGCACGGACTTTAGTGCACACGACCTAAAGAAATGCACAGAGATAAAATATGAACAACAGACCCTCTGCATGAACAAGGACTTGCACCGAGGCAAGCACTTTATGAAAGAGATGCAGAACTTGCACTGACTTAATATGCATTAAGTACAAGGACGAATAACATGTAATGCACGGACCTGAATAAATCTATAAGCACAGACCTCCTTCATGCTTAGAAACAAAGAAATGCACTGTATAAAAAGAAATTGATTTGTAGTAAAAAGAATTTGATTTATAGTGTGAGACATCATCAAGACCGTAGGGATGCAACAATATCCCCCTTTTTGATGATGGCAACACTATGAATCAAGCAATGTCAGGGCATTAAGAAAGTGATCAAAAATAATCAAGAGCAAACCAAAAAAGAGCATACTGACAAACCAAAAGACTTCTCCCTGAAGCACCATACTGACAAACCAAAAGACTTCTCCCTGAAGCACCATCTTCTGAACTTCTTTTCTCTCCACATCCACTCCCCTACAACTCACTCTTAGATGCCTTAGATGGCCTGAACCTCTCAAGTGACCTCTCCACAGTTTTCCTGACCCTCTCAGATGACAGAGGACCTCTCTCTCCCCCTTTGACATTATCAAAAGGAAATGAAAGATATATGAAGTTGCTGGAGACATGAGGAAGAAGTACAGTGGCTTCTTACTGTAGAAAGACTCAAGAGCATATCTTAAGTGAATAAGTGAGGTGCTAATCTCAAGGGAGGATCCTTGAACTCTGGTAATCAATAGAGAATCAGAATGAGAGGGAAGTTTATCCACATACAGGGTTTATGATATTGAGCAGGGATGAACAAGTATGTCAAGACATAGATGATCAAACAACAATACTCAGTAGACGACAAGAGACAAAAACAGAGAAGGTGTGCTCATGGTATTGAGGACAAGCATTCCAGTAATTTGTACAAATACAAGAGATATTATAGTGATTTTCAAGAAGACCAATGAGTAAGTTGGTAAATCACACTTTTGACATTAGGGAGACACATTGATCAGAGGCCTGAATCCCCAGTTACTCATTGTGAGTACCTCATTATCTCTCCTTTTTAGAGAACAAAGTTAGTAACTGTGGCTTTTTATGTGAGGAAACACCTTGATCAGAGGCCAGAGTCCCCAGTTACTCACCACCTTGTCACCATTGCTCTGTGATCATCAGAGGCACAAATTTAGTTTGTAGAGATTGCTCTCCCCCCCCCCCCTTTTTTTTGAATTTGATACCTCATGACATGGGAAATACTTCACTTCATTGATGAAGCTCCCAGTTTCTCAGTGATCAAACCATAGACCTTGTTTACTTGGTTGAACCCTTATATTGTGGAGATGAACTGATTGAAGACAATACCTGAAGGACTGTTTCTTTGAAATGAATCTTGAAGTCTAGATTTCAAGTTGTTCTGGATAGATATCAAGACATACAAGTTTTAGCCTGAACCGGAATCATTGACAATGTAGGAAGATATACTTCGAATACTTAATCCAGGTCTCTGATAGACTACTAGAGGAAGGATTCTAGCAGGACTTTAATTACACAAACTTATAGACTTAAGAGATGAGTGAGATTCTACTGTCTGAGAGAGAACCGCACTCATTCAATCATGAGAGCCAGCAATGACACACATCTGGTCAAACTTTTGAATTAGTCAAAAATTCACTAATAGCCCAACTCCCCCTCAAACGATGCACAAAGGAAATTAACCAATAGATACTCAGGACTCCCCCTCACTGTTAGAATAGACTTCTCACACAAACTCTTGCCAAGATAAACACATTTCAATATCAGGAGATTAGCAATTAAAGTTAAATAAGCCTAATTCTCTCATTAATGTGGTGAATTTGTCATTGTTCAGAGACTTGGTGAAGATATCAGCAATTTGATTAGTAGTGCCTACATGAATCAGCTCAAAGGTGTTCTTAGAAACCTCATCTCTTATGAAATGATATATGCCTTATTTCTATGTGTTTGGTGCGGGAATGTAACACAAGATTCTTGGCTAGATTGATGGCACGGGTATTATCACAGTAAATGGGTGTGCACCCCAGGTCTACTTGATAGTCCTGAAGCTGGTGTTTAATCCAAATGACTTGTGTACCACAACTCCCTACAGCCACGTACTCAGCCTCTACAGTGGAGAGGGCCACAGAATGTTGTTTCTTGGAACCCCAAGAAACTAAACACCCACTTAGAAATTCACAGTGACCACTAGTACTTTTTCTATCTAGTTTACACCCGGCATAATCTGCATCTGTGTATGCAACTAAATCTAGTGTATGTGATGCAGGAAACCATAAACCAAGGGTGTGTGTAGTAGACAGATATCTAAAAATTCTTTTCACTGCAGCTAGATGCAATTTAGTGGGTCTAGATTGATACCTTGCATACATTCCTACACTAAACTATATATCAGGTCTTGAAGCTGTCAAATAGAGTAGAGATCCAATCATACCTCGATAGAGCTTGGCATCTACTTCTTTACTTGTCTCATCTGCATCCAATGAGGTATTGGTACCCATTAGTGTTGTGATGTGTTTCAAATTGTTCATGCCAAACCTCTTGAGAATCTCCAATTTGTACTTCGTCTGGTTGATGAAGCATCCATCCTCTAACTGTTGTACCTACAAGCCAATAAAATACTTTAATTCACCTATCAAACTCATTTCAAATTCAGCAGACATCAATTGAGAAAATTCATTACATAGTTCAGAGCTAGTTGATCCGAAGACAATATCATCTACATATACCTGAAATATGATAAGGTCTTTATTTGAACTCTTGGTAAATAAAGTTTGATCCACCTTACCTCTGTGGTAGCCCTTGCTGATCAGAAATTTTGTCAGTCTTTCATACCATGCTCAAGGAGCCTACTTTACCGTACAGGGCTTTGTTCAACCTAAAAACTTGGTTATCTTGAGGAGAAAATTGAAATCTGGGAGGTTTTTCAACAAAAACTTCTTCTTTTATAACTCTATTTAAAAATGCACTCTTCACATCCATTTGTTGGAGTTTTATATTCTTGGAGCATGCAAATGCTAACAATATTCTTATAGCTTCCATCCTAGCAGCAGGTGCGTAGGACTCATTGAAGTCAACTCCAAATTCTTGACAGTAGCCCTTGGCTACTAGTCTGGCTTTATTTCTAGAAATGATTCCATTTTCATTCATTTTATTCTTAAACACCCACATATTTCCTATGACATTAGAATTTTTTGGTCTTTGAACTAGCTCCCAGATATTATTTCTTTCAAATTGACCTAACTCCTCACACATAGCATTAACCCATGATTGATCACTTAAGGCTTGTTCTACTGATTTGGTTTCAATTTGTGAGACCAAAGCAACTAGGTCTTGATTATGAACATTCCTAAAGTGAGACCTAGTTCTAAGATGATCTTCAAGGTTTCCTATGATGTTGTCTGTTGGGTGATCTTTTAGGTATCTAACATTTATTGAAGAGTCACCTGTTTCAGCTGGCCCTACCTGGTTGGTAGCAGCTGATGTTTCATTCGGCTGAACCTCCTCTTCTTCTTTGTCTTCTAGGAATTCTCCTTCATGCTTGGAATCCCTGTCAGCATCTTCAATGTTAGTAGTACCTTTTGCTTCATCAAAAATGATATGTGGAGAATCTTCAATTCTCTGATTAGTAATGTTAAAGACCCTATATGCTCTCGACAATTCAGAGTATCCTAAAAAGATTCCAAGATTGCTTTTACCATTAAACTTATCTAAGTCCTTCTTGTCATTATTATGGATAAAACACTTAGAACCAAAAATCTTGAAATGAGCCAAGTTTGGTTTCTTACCTTTCAATAGCTCATAAGGGGTTTTCTTGTGAATTGGTCTTACCATGGCCCTATTGATTGTATAAGTTGCTGTATTGGCCGCCTCTGCTAAGAACTTCCTTAATAGTTGACTCTCAATCAGCATGGTTTGGGCCATTTTCACAATGGTTTGATTTCTTCTCTCCACAATTCCATGCTGCTCCGGTGTCTTGGGAGAAGAAAACATGTGCGTTAGTCCCTCAGTTTCACAAAGGTCAGAAAACATGGAGTTTTCAAATTCACCTCTATGGTCAGATTGAATTGAACAAATCTTGTGTTTTCCTTCTTGTTTGACCTTATTGAAAAATTGTTTGAATTTTTGAAAAGTATCATTTTTGTTGGCTAAGAAAAAGATCCATGAAAATCTGGAGTGGTCATCAATGATCACATAGCCAAACCTACTTCCATTAAGACTCTGAGTTCTAGTAGGACCGAATAGGTCCATATGAAGATGTTACATTTGTTTAGAAGACAATGGCTTAGATCTTAGTTTGAAGGGCTTTCGGGTCTGTTTGCCTAGAGCACAGGCAACATAGATTATTAAGATAGAATTAAACTTGATTTTAGGCATGCCTCTAACTAAATCATGCTTGATCAATTTATTCAAAGTAGAAAAACTAGCATGGCCTAAACGTCTATGCCAATCAAAAGCATTACTTTCAGAATTAGCAGACAAGCAGAGATTAGATTCAGACTCAACATCTAAGTCTACCATGTAGACATTATTGGTCCTATTTGCTACAAATTTAACACGATCAGAATTTATTTCAAAGATTTTGCATGAGTTATTGTCAAACACAACCCTGTGACCCTTGTCACATAATTGACTAATGCTAATCAGATTGTGTTGAAGACCTTCCACAAGTAAGACTTTCTCAATTGAGTTAGTGGAGGACTTACCAACTGTGCCAACCCCAATGATCTTACCTCTGTTCTTTCCTCTGAATTTGACCAGACCCCCTACCTTCATTTCTAACTTGCTGAACTTGGATCGGTCTCCTGTCATGTGCCTGGAGCAACCACTGTCAAGGTACCATTTGTTATTCTCTGCTGCCAGGCAAACCTACATAAACGAAATCAAGCAAAGTGGTTTAGAACCCAAGATAAGTTGGGTCCAAAAATATCATTCAAATCTTTAAGCAGGTGTTTAGGAATCTAAAATTGTTTCAACTTGTTTTTCTCTTGCATCTTAATTTCGGGTCTATTGAAATTGTGACCAGAATTATGTCCAGCTGGTCTGGAGAAGTGAAATCTATTCCAATTATTAGGCTTCTCATGTTCTGTGCGCTTGTTGATTAATAAATTTTTGAGGGTGAGTGTTATTTCTCTAGTAACTACTGTTCGGACCCATTCTTTTATAGTAGTTCCAGCTTTTATTCTGTTACATTTGCCCAGTCCAGCTACCACTTCTGTTCTGGTGAATGGGCTTAGACAAGTTCTTCACAATGTTCATTCCTATTTTAGATGGTCGTCCAATATTGTTTGTTGAATTTTCCTTTGGACGTTGAATGTTTTGATTGCTGTTTGAGCTAGATGGTGTGTCCAGCTTTTCTTTTCCCTTCTCTGGGCGGAAGGTAGTGGTCTTAAACTGAAAGGGTCTCTTGTTAGTTGGGTCATAGGCTAAACCCTCCTTGTTAAAATTAACCCTTGTTCCTAGTATAGAATCTAGATTCGTTTTCCCTTGAAGAAATTTTTCTAAAACCTTTTATTTGTCTTCCAGCTCTCTTTGCATAGACTCACAATTTTTTAGAAGTTCAGTGTTCACTTTCTTAACTGCTTCATACTTCTCTGTGATCACACTGTTTCCATTCATACTTTCTTCAAATTTTATCTTGAGTTCGCTGAGCTGTGTGTGAACTTCTTGGTTCTCAGATTTGTGCTTTTCATTTTCCTTCTTCAGAGAAGTAATTTCTTCCAATTGTTCTTTTAATTTCTGATTTTCCTCACTGATTTGCGTTTGTTCTTCAATATTAGCATTAAATTTTCTCTTCAGAACCCTATGCTCTTTACTCAGTGAATTGAACTTATCTAACAGTTCAGCAGAGGCATCTTTCCAATCATCAATGGAAAAATTCTCGAAGATATTTGTTACCTCCTTTTCGCTATTTACGATCAGGCAAATTCCTTCTTCGTCCTCCTCTAAGGAATTGGCTTCTGGATCTTCTTCCTCATCGCTCCACGTGCAGACCATTGCTTGTGGTTTCTTCTTCTGCACCTTCGAGCTCTTCTTCTGAAAGTCAGGACCCTTTTTCTGAAGATCAGGGCAGTCCCCTTTCATATGTCCAGGTTTCCTGCAATGAAAACATGTAATTTTCTTGATACTCCTATTCTTATCATTGCTGGAATCAAGGTTCTTACCAGAGGGGTATGACTTCTTCCTTCTAAAAGTTTTTCCCTTAGTCCTTAAGAATTTCTTGAATTGTCGAGTGAGCATTGCTTGCTCCTCCTGGTCGAGGTCTGAGAGTCCGTCAGACTCACAACTACTACTCCCACTGCTGCTACTTCCCTTGCGGCCGGACACCTTGAGGGTAATATTCTTGCCCTTCCTATCGCTTCCTTCACCATTCATTTTGAAATTCATCTCATACGTCATAAGGGATCCTATAAGTTCGGTGACTGTCATGGTCGACAGATCCCTAGACTCTTCTATCACAATGGCCTTAGTGTGCCATGTCGGGGTTAGAGATCTAAGTATCTTCCTAACTATATCTCCCTCAGATATCTCTTTCCCAAACCCCTTAAGACTATTCGTAATCAATGACAATCTGGCATACATCTCAGTTATGGTCTCCTCTGATTTCATCTTAAACATCTCATATTCAGAGGTGAGGAGATTTACCTTCGTTGCTTTCACTTGAGGTGTACCTTCATAGATTAACTCCAACGCATCCCACATTTTCTTGGCCGTCTTGCAAGCTGAGATGCGTGCGTATTCATCTAGATGTACTGCACATTGGATGATGTTCAGGGTCGTCCAGTTGAGTGATGAGAGCTTGACTTGATCATCTGTCCACGCGTCCTCATTCGGTGGCAGATCGTATGGCCCTGTAGTGATCACTCTCCACAGCTTGTGGCTCTGCGCCCGGATGAATACCTCCATCCTATTTTTTCCAGAAAAGGTAATTGTTACCATCAAAGAACGGAGGGCGGCTGATAGATTGTCCCTCAGCCATGTAGCTCCGAGGAGCATTAAATCCGGGGTTACCTTGGCCATTGGACCACATTGTGAAAACCCACTCTGATACCAATTGATACGCACAATGGAGAGTGAGATAGAAGGGGGGGATGAATATATCACTCCCAAATTAGATAAACTCAGAAACGATTACGCAACCCCTCTGGATGCAGTTAAGAAAGCTTCGGAGATAGGCAACAGAAATGTCTATATTATGGAATGAGATCGAGACAACAACCCATGATGAAGCAATGTATCAAGTAGATGGAGTGCAGTACAAAGTAAACAGGCAAAACCACAGCAGAGACAGGGAATTTTTTAGGTGGTTCGATTGCTGCCCGCAATCTACGTCCTCCCCTTACTCAGAAGAGTAAGGTTTCCTTGCAATGATCAATTGCACACAGCAGACTCAGTCTGCAACAACCGCTGCCAAACAGCTTACCCTGAGGAACACCCTCCTCAGCCTTCTGATCAACCAGAAGAAGCACTGGAGAACAAATCTCCCTTCCTTTGCACGTAGCAAAGGGAACCCTGTGTAGTTACTCCCAAGTAACTCACACAACCAGAGGATCAAACCTCTCTTCCTCCAAGGACAATGGAGGGAAACAGAATGGAATGAATATAAAAGAAACTTGAAAAGAACACGATCGATGACCGACAATTTTCTCTAAAAGCAAAAGTAATATAGCTTCCACAGAAGCAGATCTTCACCTTCACAATCACTTCTCTCTCTCAGAAATTTTTCTCTCAGCTCTGGATGGAGTGGGTAGTCTCTGGTTTTCTCTCTTGATCCACTGCTCTCACGCTGCTCTTCTTTTCAACTGTTCCATCCACTCTCACGAACCCTCTTCCTCAGCACACACATATATATATATATGTCTGCTCCAGAAACTTAGGCGTGTGGATACCACGTTTCCCGCCTGAAAGGTTGGGGCACGTGTCGGAATGTTCTGGACCTCCATCTTCCTCGGATCACGTGCCATCCATCTGGTGAATGCACAGACAAACTGTCAGACGAGGAATGAACACTTTTTCACATACTTAGTACAAGTCTTACCGACGTAGTGAGTAAGTAAGCATAAACTGCACTGAGTAGGAGTTACCAAGTCAGCCATTGCACAGACTTACTGCAAGGTGAATAAGAGGTTGCACCGAGTGAAGTGAGCAAAAGCGTGAGATGCACTGACTTGTGAAAAATGCATGATGACATTAGCACAGACCACAGAGTCTGATCGTGCAATAGATATGCACGGACAAGAATCCACAAAATACAAGGTTGTACTGACTTTATTTTTCCCAGGAGAAAAGTTTGCACCAAGTCAAAAGAATAAGCATCGACTAAGACTGGCAGGAAAAGCACCGATGTGGAATGAAGCAGAAGATGCACCAATCTACGTTAGCTGTCTACAGGACTTGCACCGAGTCTAATAAGCCTGAAGCAAGAACTACACCGACCTCATTGCTACAGAGATTTGAATAGACTTGGTGTGCATGGAGCCGCAACGTGCACAGACATCTACAATGAATTGTATAGAGTTGGCTGTGCACCGAACATGTTTTTGCCTTAAGTAAAGTATGCACCGAGTTGTGTTTGCACTGAGATAAGGAATGACCAAACTAACCAATGCATTCCAGTCAAGAATTTGCACCGACCCAAAAATTGCACCGACCTCAAGAGGTGAAATGCAGAGACATGATATGCACAGACCTTAGTGCACACGACCTAAAGAAATGCACAAAGATAAAAGATGAACAACAGACCCTGTGCATGAACAAGGACTTGCACCGAGGCAAGCACTTTATGAAAGAGATGCAGAACTTGCACTGACTTAATATGCATTAAGCAAAAGGACGAATAACATGTAATGCACGGACCTAAATCAAGCTATAAGCACAGACCTCCTTCATGCTTAGAAACAAAGAAATGCATCGTATAAAAACAAATTGATTTGTAGTAAAAAGAAATTGATTTATAGTGTGAGACATCATCAAAACCGTAGGGATGCAACAATGGAATGAACAGCATCTTCATTCATCTTCCAATCTTGATGCATTAGTGATCTCTTATGGCTAAGAGCATCGGCTGCCAGATTTGCCTTCCCGGGGTGATATAGTAGCTCAAAATCATAATCCTTTAAGAATTCTACCCACCTCCTCTGTCGCAAGTTCAACTCTTTCTGAGAGAATAGATACTTGAGACTCTTGTGGTCCGTGAAGACTTCAAATTTGACTCCATAGAGATAGTGTCTCCAAATCTTCAGTGCATGAACAACAACTGCCAGTTCTAGGTCATGTGTAGGGTAGTTCTTATCATGCTCCTTCAATTGCCTGAAAGCATATGCCACAACCCTACCACCTTGCATTAAGACACAACCAACTCCGATCCTTGAAGGATCAGTGTAGAGAGTGAACGTGTTGATGCTATTGGGCACGACCAAAAGTGGGGCGGATGTCAAACAATTCTTCAATTCTTGGAAACTTCGTTCACAGTCATCAGACCATACGAACTTCACTCCTTTCCTTGTTAATCTCGTCAAAGGTGCGGTAGTCGAAGCAAAACCTTTAATGAATTTTCGATAATAACCAACCAACCCTAGGAAACTCCAAATTTCAGTGGGAGTCTTCAGAGCCTCCCATTCCAACGCAGCTTGGACTTTTGATGGGTCAACAACTACGTCATTACCAGATATTACGTGACCAAGAAATTGAACCTCCTTGAGCCAGAAATTGCACTTGCTAAACTTTGCATATAGCTTGTGCGCCCGAAGAGTCTCCAAAACAATCTTCAAGTGTTCCCTATGAGATGCTTAATCTGGGGAATAAATCAACACCTCATCAATAAATACAACCACGAAGCTATCCAAATAGGGCTTAAACACTCAGTTCATTAGCTCCACAAATGCTGTCGGAGCATTCGTTAGACCAAAGGGTAAAACCAAGAATTCATAGTGCCCATATCTGGTTCGGAAAGCTATCTTCGAAGTATCCTCCTCTTTGATTCGTAGCTGATGATATCTTGAGCGCAAGTCAATCTTTGAGAACACCATAGCGCCTTGCAACTGGTCAAAGAGATCATCAATGGGAGGCAATGGATAGCGGTTCTTCACCGTCAACTGATTGAGCTTCTAGTAGTCAATACAGAGTCGGAGTGACCTGTCCTTCTTTTTCACAAACAGGACTGGGGCTCCCCATGGCGAGACACTTGGTTAAATAAAGTCTTTGTCTAACAGTTCTTGCAACCACTTCCTCAACTCAGCCATCTCCGATGGTGCCATCCGATAAGGTGCTTTAGATATCGGTGCCATATCGGGTAAAAGTTCAATAGAGAATTCGATCTCCCGGACTGGCGGTAATCCTGGAAAATCCTCTGGAAAAACATTAGAGAAGTCTTGAACCACATCAATCCTCTCTAGTGATGGCGCTTCCTTGACCTCAGCTGTGGCCACTACACAAGCTAGGAATGCACTGCAACCCTTGTACAATGATCTGGCTGCCTTCATGGCCGAGACCGCAAACTTTCCTGACCCAATCTTAGGCAAAGAGTGGAAAAACTCCTTCTCGCCAGGAATGTGAAAAATAACTTACTTCTTCCGACAATCAATGAGAGCATAATGCTTCTCTGGCCAATCAAGACCTAGAATAGTGTTGTAGTCTTTCATCTTCAAAAGATAGAAGTGACCAGGTAATTCCCGCCCTTCAATACATACAAGTAAGGAATGCTAACTCTTTGTAGTGGACAATGCTCCGGCTGGGGTGTGCACTAGACGGGGCACATCTAAGTCCTTTGCTACCAAACCCACTCATCATGCAATATTTTTGAAAACCGATCAGACACGAACAAATGAGTAGCACTAGTGTCAAACAAAACTCTAGCATAGAAGCCTGATATCAAAAGTGTACCTTCAGTCATATGATCTGCTTGTTCCGCATCCTCCGTAGCTAATGCGAACACTTGGGCTGACGCTTAGTGTTGACACCCATTTTATGACCAGTGAGTTGGGTTGTCTCCTTATCTATTTTATGATGTCCCAAGTTATTCACCGCTTATTGGGTCATTTTTGGTCATCCTTTTGGGCTTATTTTATGGGTTATACTCCATGGTTGGGCCCGGTTCCTCTGATTCTCGACATTTCAACTTATTGGGCCTGGATCAGGGCTAATGAGGATTTTATTGTGGATTAACTTGGAGATTTATTGGCCTTTATCTCTTTTGCCACCTCTACTATCCTTGCGGTCTATCGTACGAATGTTTGGTGAGCGTTGACGGTCATTTGCTAGACCATTAGGCAATAGAGAGTCCTGTTGGGTTTCTTCAGTCTTTTCTCTTTTTGGGTGATTGAGCCATGCAGTCTATCGGACAACCGTTTATGGAGCCTTACGGTCTATCGCAAGACCGTTTGGGGAGACAGAGAGTCCTACTTAGTATGTTCTTTCTCTCTTCGGCCGTGGTCGAGCTACAGTCCTTGATTTGTTGATTTCTCTCTAGATAGAGGATCTTAGAACCTTCTGTTTGTTTCTATGGACTCTAGGGAGTATTATCATCGAGATTTATCTAAGTTCAGGCCTATTTTTATGTCATTATCTCTCCAGCTTGAACCTAGGGTTTAAGGGGTCTATAAATAGAGCCCTTGACTTCATGGTTTAGGGGGGAGATTTTCTAGAGCTGCCATGAAGTGCAGCTGCATCCTGGAGCGAGTACCAATCAGGGAGAAGTCCTTTCTACGTCTTTAAGGCTTCTGGTCCAGGGAGTATTAAGTTCCATTGGTTTAGTTTGTGTCTTTCTTTCTTAATTTTTTCCCTCCTTCTCTTTGCATCATCATAGCATATTCCTTCTTCTTCTTCTTCTACGTTCTCTGCACTCACATCACATTTTCAAACATCCTCCTATCTTTTCCATGCCCCACAGGGGTTAAAAAACCACCAACCCCTAGGTATTCACCCTTCCTTTTATGCACTTTAGCTTAATTGCATTATAGATACTACACTAGTCCAATGGCTTATTTGGTTGTGTTTCTTTGTGTTTACATTCTTCTGCATGTTTACAGGGTTCATAACACGAGGCCCAGCTCTTCTGGCCGGCCTGGAGGGGTGGAGATTCAAGTTCCACGTTACTATTCTGGGTGTTCTTGCGGCCGTTTGGAAGATCGTTTAAAGACCTCAAATGATCTATCGCGAGGCCATTTACATTCTATTTGCGGTCGTCTGGAAGACAGTTGTTCTATTTACGGTCATCTGGAAGACCGTTTTCCTTCTGTAGTGTCTGGTTTTCTCTCTCCCGTGGGCGGGTGACTTCACTCAGCTCTTTCCAAGGTACATAGTGTAGTTTTACTGCGTTATTCACCTTGGTGGCGATCACACTTTTCTTTGTTTGGGTATTGGTCATCTCTTTCATCATCTCTCTCACTTTCTCTTTGTTATTAGTTTCTCTTCACCTACGGTGTGTGTTTTCCCTTTTATTCCTCTGCTCCATGCCCCGGCGTGTGTTTTTCTTTATTCTTGCATTATTAAGATGACATGCCCACGAGTTTCATGTTGATTGCTTGAGTTAGTGCACCACTTGCTTCCACATCTTTCATATCTCTCACATTATATTCATCCACACACATCACTATCATCACCATCACGACAAAAATATCAACAACCCCTATTTTTTGGCGATCACGGTGGGACATCTAGTGCCAATCGTGCTGAGTTTCTGTCTGACCTGCTGTTCTTAGTTGTTCTCAGTTGCCCTTGTGTTTTTCTCAATTTTTCCATTTATTCTATGTTGTTTTCTGCTCAGTGGTTCCCTTGCGGTCTCCTCTCTGGCCATTTCTGGCTTAAAAGCGGTCTAGCGATAGACCGTCTTATCTTTTAGCGATCTCCCATACGACCGTTTCTCCAGCTATAGGTACGCACACCGAGGTTGCTGTTATTTTTACAGTTTCTGGTTGTGTTTATTATTCTTGGGTGCTATCTGGTCTCCTCCTCTGTTGTGACATACATATATATCATTGTTTGCATATTACTTTCTAGTTCATAGGCTAAAAATTGCATGCACTCCGGTGCACATAGGATCATTCATTTTCCATATCATAGTTGCATTCCCACCTTGGTGTGTGATCCTCTTGCCTCCATATTCCTTGGGGTCGACTAGGTGACCGCATCAGGGACCTCCATAAGTCCCTGCGAGCCGTGGATTCCAACACGAACGTCAGGCCGATTGTACCTTCACCATCCCCTGCCTAGGTTGCATAAGTAAGGGAGAGTTTACACCTAGAGTTAACCAAGTAACACAGACGCATGGATTCCAACACGGACGCCGGACCTATTGTTGGAGAGAATATTTTAATTTAAATCACTAAGGTTCTAAAGGGTGAAACAAATAAAATTTGTGCATCATCATAACTTGGTTGGTTTTGTTGTCTCTCATCCCTTTCTTATTTTCATAAGTTTGAAGTCATCTTATCTAGTTACTTATTTGTGGTTGTTTGTGTTGTTTGCATCGTGTCTTAGGTACTACATTGCATGTGGAGTTACTTTCGATCCTTAGATTCATCTCATAGGAGCAATTCCTCTTTCACTTCTTACTTCAACCCTTTGTTCCAATCCAACATGTCTTCCTACGACCTTCCCCGTTCCCATGAGGAATCTCTTCCCCAGGGTCTCTTAGAGGACCCGCCCAGGGTCATTCAACTTCCATCCGGAGAAGGGTCAGTCCCTCCTCCATCCTCTATTTCCATGGAGGGCACGCAACCCTCCCTTTCCACCAACAATCCCACCAGTCACATCTTGCAAATGATGGCCCAGTTGGATCCGGCCCAACTTCAGGTCCTTTATCAGACCTTGAAGGGGTCCATCACCCCATCTCCCATGATTCCACTGGGTATGTCCACCACCTCCGTCTTTCAGTCTAGGGTTAACGGGCCCGGGGTTCCACCCATTCCTATTGATCTTACTCCGGTTCAGCCTAAGATCCTTCAATTCTCTAGTCTGGAGGCGGGCCAGTCCTCTGGCTCGGCCCCTCAAATCCTCGATAAAGGGAAGACCATCCTTCCCTCATCCACCCAGACTGATTCTTATAGGTCTGGTCCATCGGCGCCACAAGTCCTTGTTAGCCTGGCCGATTTTACTCACCCTCAACAAGGGGCAGCCCATGCTCACTCCAATTTGGGTCATCCTTCGGTCCAATATCACTCTTATGGGCCTCCCCCTCCTTCCGTCTACCCTTTGACAGCTCGCCTCGAGCTTACTCCTTTCACTCCACCTACTCCATCTCGGGAGCAGGAACTCCTCGATAAATGGGCCGCTATGCAACAACAGCTTGACTTCCTCTAAAATCGGGTTGGCCCACAATCTTTGGCAGACGTTCCAGTTCCAAGCTTCCACAACATTTGGTTCCCTCTTCAATCTGAGCTCCCCACATATCGCAAGTATGATGGGAACATCAATCCTTTTATTCATGTGAGGGACTTTATGTATGAATCGGCGCAATTTCAGTATGATGATAGCCTTATGGCGTATTTGTTCCGCCGATCTCTAGATGGAGTTGCACTGGAGTGGTTCTATGCTTTGCCACTTGAAGACGCCGGGAGTTTCAAGGTTGTGAAGGAGAAGTTTATTCAAAAGTTCCAGGATCGGGTCGGCCCAGAATATTCATTCACATATCTTGTGGCCTAAAAGATGAAGGCAGACGATGACTTTGCTACTTATGCTGACAGATGGAGGCAGATGGCCGCCCATGTGTCGGGTCATATTCCGGAGGAGGAGAAGGTCAAGTTGCTCATATCTAATGCTACACCAACTTTTCGCAACATATTGGCCATGAACGATATTGTCAACATGCACCAACTCTATAGCCGGGCAAGATTTATTCAAACCCAGTTCAAGGACTCCCCCATCCATTCTCTCTTCGAGGCCCAAAAGCTTAAATACAATAAGAAATCTTAGGGGTCCATTACCGAAGGAGTCCAGACCAATGAACAGGTGCAAGCCGTTGCATTCCCCTTCCCTAACCAGTCCGCTCCACTCCACTTCTCACAAACTCCCCATAATGCCCAATTTTCCACGCCACAAAATGTCCAACCTGTTTTCCCTGCTTCACCAAACACTCAGCCTACCTTCCCTGCTCCACAAAATGCCTTCCCCGCTCCACAACAGCCGTAATAACCGCCGCAATATCACAATGTCCCTTCACCCAACGGCTACACCAACAAACTTCCGGCTCTGAAAAGAGCGCAATATCCTCCTCTGCCCGAGTCCCTCACAGACATATTCTCCGCTCTCATGTCGATAAGTGCAATTCAGCTCCCTCCGGAATGACCTAACTAGAACTCGGCTGTTGATCAGTCTAAATACTGCATGTTCCATAGGCAGCCCGGGCACACCATTGAAGGATGTTTTCAGTTCCGAGACCTGGTATACGACCTACATGAAGGGCAGAGCATTGATTGGGCCGAGATGCATAAGGCCATTGTTGAGATCAAAGAGAAAAGAAGGCAAGCGCCGAGGCAGCAAGTGCAGCAACAAGCACCGCAGCCGCAGCCGCAGCAGCAGCAGTAGCAGCAACCCATTCAGGACTTGGGGATCCACCAAAACCCCATGGAAAAGCATCCGCCCGCTCCGCAACCCCAACCGCTGGCACCGACTCAGGTTAATCTTGTCCAACCCCCGGCTCCTGACACCGGGTGGTCCTACGATGATGAAGTATTAGTACAGCGGCTCATGGCCCTCCACCACAACTACCGCAACCCTTCTCCATCTTCTACCCCCGTCATCCTCCCGCCTAACCATCAAACCCCTCCATCTCCTGCAATAGCCAAACCTTTCATCCTACCAACCGCTTACCCTATTATCCCGTCTCTCTCCACTCCACCGCCAGCACCTACCCCCATCATTACCTCGCCTCCACTTAACCATTCACCAGTCATCCTCCTTCTGCGATCTGCCATCTCCACCTCTACTCCCATCAACCCCATTACCTCCACTTCACCCTCCACCACGTCATTCATCCACCCCGTCGGGCCCATTAAACTACTAATCTCGAGCCCATCTGACGCCGTGCCGGCCCAGAACCTTGCCCTACGAAGTGGGCTTTTGTTCCATAGAAATTATCCTTCCACTGGTACACCTGCACCCAATCCCCAGTCCTCGCAACAGGCTGCTGATCAAGAGGAGGCAGATCCACTGTCGGGTACACAATATGATTTGCTCCATCATCTGGACATGGTGCTTGCTAAGATCTCTATGCTAGAATTGATCAAGAGGTCCACACTTCATCGAGATGCACTTCGCAATTTTATGTAGAAAGTTATAGTGAATGAGGACATGACAGTGGATAGCTTACCGACAGCCCTAGCTACCGTCTCCAAGGGGTCGACAATTACATTCTCTGAGACTGAACTAGCACCTCCCGAGGCACGCTAGATGCCGCTATGCATTTCTATCATCTTAAACAAAGTAAGCATAGACGCGGCATTGGTAGACACAGGAGCCTCTATCAATGTCTATCGTCTCAGCACTTTAAGGGCCTGCAACTTGTCAGAAGATTCGCAAAGGCCGACCCCAACTACTATTGTAGCATATGACAATTCTAGAAGAGCATGTCACGGGGTAGTCACCATTCAAGGTGAGCTTGGGCCTCTTACAATGCCAATTGAGTTTTATGTGCTCGACATCGACCCTATGTTCAAAGTTATCTTGGGTCGACCGTGGATTGACAATCTTAATGCCGTACCATTCACTGCCCACCAGTGCCTCAAATTCCCTTTTCAGGGGAGGGTGGTCAAAGTGAAAAGCATATCCACGGTCCAATCAGTCAAAGCCGTCTCAGAAAGGATTTTGCCAACGCTATGGCCCAGCAGTCGGCCTGTCATCTCAATTTTAGACTTGGATTTTCCATGGGCCTATGCGCCACGCAAGCCCATCACTATGCCAGTAAACGTCAAAGTTAAGCCTCATATACGAGATTCTAAGGGATGGAACATGATATTACAGCTGGGCTATCAGCCGGGGAGAGGTCTCGGCGCACAGTTACATGGGCGAACCAAACCGGTCCCCAAAGGCAGGAAAATGAACAGGAGGGGCCTCGATTATCGAGAATCCTCACTCTCAATTTTGGGTGACTCTGGACCATTGACTTGGGACAATCGCCAACATTTTGTCAAGGGCCCTCTCCAGCCAGGCACATTGAAGGCATCGCCAAGTCAGCCTAAGGAGGAAGATACAGCTTATACAGTTGACAACCCGCCAGTGCTACCAAAGGGGCCTATTGATGATATGATCGATTTTAGCCAGGCATTTGAAAATTATTTTATGAATAAGACAGCTGCCGAAGAAACCAGGAGATGCGGCTTATGCATTATAAGCCAGCCGTCCGCCCACGGGAAAGGGGGAGCTCACACATTATTTTCACTTGGTCTCCTTCCCGCTTGTTCTCATTCTTTCAAAAGCTGGCGTCTATACCCCGCTCACCTCCTATCTTGATCAATCTTCTCCTATTTGAGATCCCTATTGATTTTCTCATTGTCAGGACATGCAGTTGTTGTCTTCTGGTTGATCTATCAACTCCTTTCTTCTCCTCCACTGATCCTTTTCTCGATCTCTTCTGTCCGTCCATGTATCCCCTCAGGTTCCCTCCTCCGCCTTCTTCTCCATCTTGCTGCATGATCTCCACTGATATCCAAAAAAAATGTCAAATTTGAAACAGAGATTTCAGTGGAAGATTACGCTATCTTCTCTCCATCCTCCTCCCAGGGGCATGAAGTCCTTACTGCCTCCCTCCCACTAGATTTTCTCTCTCCTAGGTTAGACATAGGGTCCATCGAGTCTATGGTAGAAGAGTCTGTTAAGTCTAGAGAAGTAGGATCTGTTCTAGGTCATCCAACACATCCTTGCCTGAGCGGCGCCCGCCGGCGCGACATCCTAAATCTATTCCTGATAGGTTCTTGCAGGATCTAGCTCAGAGATGTAGTGCTCTTCTTAAGTGCCCGGAGTTCATAGCTACAACGATTATGATTGAAGAAGACGAGGAGCAAGGCGAGATGTCGAGTGACGATGTATTGGGAGTCGATGAAGTCATGGATGAAAAGGACCTAGTTGATCTTGAGGACAGCGAAGTAGACGACACTACCGATTTGTATGCGCAGGGCTTAAAGAGATTTGATGAGCCATCGTCAGCAGTAGATGAACCTACGATAGAAATAAATCTGGGAACTAAAGAGGACCCCAGGCCTATTATTATTGCCGCTAGTCTCCCTCTAGAAGTTGAAGAAGATTAAGTCAAGGTCCTAAGGGAGTACATCGATTCTTTCGTGGTGCGGACACCAGAGCGAGTAAGAAGCATGAGTCGGCGAGCCGTCGATACTGAACGCGCAGCACCACTCTAGCTACACAGGCTTCCCACTCGTGGCTGCCTTTTTGAGGTGAGCAGCCTCCATACCAGGTCGTTTCTGAGTGGGAAGCTCAGCACCGCCGCCGCCGCCATCGAGCCGTCATTGCACTGCCACCGCCACATCGCCGAAATTCTATCTTCCTCCATCCAGCAGGCTGAAGGCCGAAATTTCGCTCTCAACCCATAGATCTGGTGGATCTGGAATTTTTAGGGTGGGTTCCCCTTGTTGTTCCCACGTCCCACAAAAAATTTCAAGTTATTCCACCATCGTTTGCCCCCCTTTCCCTTTAAAATCCCACTGCCTACACAATCTGCCCCTGCGCAGACCTGTGTTCCAGCAGCCTAACTCTTCACCAATTTGATCCCCTTTCCAATTTTAGATCGAGCTGAAATTTGGAATGGGATTTCTATCCACCAAAGCCTTCTTCCACAAATGTTTTTATGATTTTATGAGTTTGTTTGCCTATCCAAAAATCCATTGTAAATCTGAAATCTGTTCTGTCTCCTACAGTCCAGATCCGACCACCACCGGTCATAAAATCCATTTCCCTTGTCAAACCACCTCAGAAAAATACACAAAAATTATTCTCGTGTTCCTTACTTTCCCCTCTATCTCCTCTAAAATCCATTTCCCTTGTCAAACCACCCTAGATCCATTATTTATTCCTTGGTCAACGTGCATCATTAAGCAGATCTGAATCTGCCCAGTCAGATCTGAGCCTAGAAGTCACCCTTTTCATAAATACCCCACGACAAATCTAGTGTTATAAAAATCCTTTAACAGCCTATGTTCGTAGATCTCTGAAAGGGCTTCGCAACGGCGCTAGTTTCGTGTCGTTCCGACATTGAGCTGATCATAGCAAATTTTATCGCTGGGTCGCGCAGTTCTGAAACTGCATAGCAGGCTCGGGACAGCAACAACAATGCTTCACAAATCTGGTCGCCCCACCTTCCACAAGGCGTTCCAGCCTGACCGCCTCCCAGGGAGCAACCTTCCAAGGGCCCCCTTCGCAACGGGACCAACCCTGCCCCAATCAACCGCCCGAGCAGAACGTGGTCCCTACAACCGTTAGCCCGCATCGTCTGGCCAACATCAAGTAGTAACCCACCAGCACCAACTGGGCGACTCAAAACGCTGCCTGTCAACCCAAGAGCGCTACTCCCGGGTCTCGCTGTAGCCCTTTACCTCCCTGCGTGGAGTGGGCAATAAAAATTCAATTCTGTAATTTATTTGGTAATTGTCTAACTGGGAGTATGAATCTTGGCCGGGGTTATCTTCCCCACACCTGGAGCATGGAGGTAACGATCTCTCCTCGTCGGCATTTGCTTATTTAGTATATGATTATATGCCGCTGCTTGCATGTGATAGGTTAACCTAGCTCGTTAAATCATTTTAATCACCACTGTGAGAGAGAGAGCGAACCCGTCCCGTGACTCGATCTGAGCACGGAAGTGAGTTTGACCACCCTTGACTCTGCTGGTTTCTCAACCACGCGGATCCGCGTTTTCCTCACTTGGGACGACTCGTGGGATTCCTTTTCTGTTAAAGGCATATACCCCGTAGGAGCTCTTAGTTTTGAGCCGATGTAGCTCTATTGTTCGCGTGTCACTGGTCGCGTCATCCAATTGGTCACGTCATCACCTAGAGTCCCAGATTCGCACCATTTAGCATCGAGTCTCTCTCGTCGTCCCACATCATTTCGCCTGGTCTTATGCAGACATGTCGGGTCTTGACTCTTCTTTGGTGGAACACCGACTAGTGCTTAAGCCAGGGGCAACACCCGTTAAACAAAGATTGAGAAGATTTCACCCCCATATGGCCTTAAGAATGAAGGAAGAAGTTGACAAATTGCATAAGGCCAGGTTCATTAGAGTTGTCTTATTTCCTCAGTGGGTGGCGAATATAGTCCCTGTCATCAAGAAGGATGGAAAGGTGCGAATTTGTATTGATTTCGGAGATCTTAACAAGGCATGTCCCAATGATGATTTCCCGCTGCCTCATAGATGTTTTGGTGGACAATACCGCTGGGTACGAAGCATTGTCATTCATGGATGGTTATGTAGGCTATAATCAAATCCATCTCGCTCCTGAAGATCAAGAGAAAACCTCCTTCACCACGCCCTGGGGTACGTATTGCTATGTGGTAATGCCGTTTGTACTGAAGAACGCTGGCGCCACTTATCAAAGGGCGATGATGGCTATATTCCACGATATGATGCATGTTCACATGGAAGCTTACGTGGATGATATCTTGGTGAAGTCAAGAACTAAAGAGGAACACCCCGCTATTCTAGCTAAGGTGCTCCAGAGAGCTAGGGAGTACCAGTTGAAAAAAGAATCCGAAGAAGTGTGTTTTTGGAGTCTCTTCAGGGAAGTTGCTAGGCTTCATAGTTAGTAAAAGGGGGATTCATATTGATCCTAACAAAGCAAAGGCCGTCATGGACATGCCTCCGCCTAAAAATATCACGGAACTTCGAGGATTGATTGGATGATTGCAATTCATCAGAAGATTCATATCCCAGCATTCTCAGAGGTGTCGCCCGTTTTATGAATTGCTAAAGGCGGTCAAATTTGAATGGAACCAAGACTGTGAGAAGGCCTATGAGGATTTAAAGGTATATTTATCTAATCCCCTAATTTTACAGCCTCTTGTCCCTGGTAAACCCCTAATCCTATACATTTCTATCATCGAGGACTCCTTAGGAGCTGTCTTGGCACAAGTAGATGATGAAGGCAATGGACGGGCAACTTATTACCTGTCCAGGTTATTTAACCCGACAGAGGCCAAGTACACTGCCATGGAGAAAACTTGTGCCGCCTTGGTTTGGGTAGCTCAGAAGCAGAAACACTACTTTCTAGCCCACCTAGTTAGGCTAATCTCTAGAATGGACCCGATCCGCTATCTCTTATAAAAGCCTATCCTTTCTAGTAGGTTAGCTCGCTGGTAGAGCTTCCTCTCTCAGTTTGATATCACATTCGTTGTTCAGAAGGCAATCAAAGGGTATGCCATCGCTGAGCACCTTGCCCATCTTCCTATCCCCTGCACGGACTCTATTAAGGACGATTTCCCTGACGAGCATCTCTCCATTCTTACTCATCATCCCTTCTGGCCTCTGCACTTTGATGGTGCACTCAATTCCCAAGGTCGAGGGATAGGTGCTGTTCTCCTCACTCCGGAAGGGGTGACCATTCCTTTCACATATCAGCTCCGTTTTCCTGCTACCAACAACATTGTTGAGTATGAAGTTCTCCTAGATGGATTGAAGCAAGCCTATCTCTTGGGCGCGCGGTATTTGAATATCATAGGAGACTCTCAGCTCATTCTGTGACAAGTTCTGTCCACTTACCGCACCTGTGACTTGAATCTCAAGCCATATCAGGATTTGGTCACTCTCTTGGCGAGGCAATTCCGCAAGTTGATCTATATCCATACCCCTCGATCTCAGAATATCCTCGCCGATGCACTGGCATCGCTCGCTTCCTCCCTATCTTTCCCTCTCAGTCGGAGCACCGAGACCATCGTCGTCCAGAGATTGGACACCCCTTCCCTTCTGGATCCTTGGTACGACAACCTTAGGAAAACTGTGGAAGCGAGGGCTGAGAAGGAAGATTTGAAGGAAGTATATTTAACAGAGTTAGAAGAGATTCTGGAGGAAGAAGAGTTGCCATGGTACCATGAAATTGAGCTATATTGCAGGGATGGATCATTCCCAGAAGGGGCAAGTGCTGAATAGCGTAAGACTATTTAAAGAGCCACCTTGAAGTACACTATCATTGCTGGACAACTATACAGGCGCTCTCTCTATGGAATACTCATGAGATGTCTAGACGATGATGAAGCTTGGAAGGTGGCCGAAGCAGCCCATTCAAGTGAGTGTGGAGGTCATGTCAATGGCCAGGCTCTAGCAAAGAAGATCCTTCGGTAGGATTACTATTGGCCCACTCTAGAGGTGGATTGTTCCCTCTATGTCTGGAGGTGTCTTAAATGCCAACTCCATGATGATAAAATCCATGCTCCTGCTTCATCTCTTCATCCTCTCTCTACTCCTTGGCCATTCTCCATGTAGGCTTTCGACATTGTCGGCCCGCTCGGTGATCCCAATTCTCATACCAAGTAGAAATCCTTTATCCTCACCGCCACTGAGTACTTCACCAAGTGGGCCGAAGCAGAAGTGTACGCGGAGATCAAAGCTACCACGGTGTGCCACTTCATCATGAAGAATATCATCTCGCGGTTCAGAGTGCCAAGCAACATCGCCACCAACAATGGACCTTAGTTCACCTCTCAAGAGCTCCAGGACCTTTGTAAGAAGTTCAATATTTCATTATATCATTCATCTCCATATTATCCTTAAGGTAACGGTCAAGCCGAAGCCACTAATAAAACTCTTCTCAAAATCATAAAGAAAACTTGCGAATCTCACAAATTTTTTGATTGGCCTGAACGATTAGTGGAAGCTCTATGGGCTTACCGCACCTCCGTCCGTACGCCTATGGGGCAAACCCCCTATGCTCTTACTTACGAGATGGAGGCGGTGCTCCCATATGAGATCTTGATCCCTTCTTAAGGGTACAACTCGATAAGGAACTTAATCTCAATGAACGTCGAGAGACATTGCTCGTCTAGTTGGAACTCTTAGATGAGAAGAGGATGAATGCAGCCGATCACGTGTCTATTTATCAAAAGAGAGTCTCGCGTTATTTTCAAAAGAAGGTAATCGAACGTAAATTTCAAATATGTGATATGGTTTTGAAACGCAAATTCATTAGGTCTGGAGGTCCTAGGTCTAAATTGTAACCTAACTAGGAAGGGCCATTCGTCGTTAGAGAAGCTTATCCAGGGAACGCATATCGCTTAGTCAACGCGGAAGGTGAGGAGCTGTCTCACGCCTGGAATGGGTTATATCTTAAGCATTTTTTCCCTTAGAGTCAGGCTAATGAAGGCCCGGTAGCGAGGTGTTCCTTTCCTCAATCATGAAGGAAGATTCCAAGCTTTGCATTCATACACTTCATGACATCCCTGGTCGGATTTCCCAAGTTATGTGTAAACGTCGTTTCTCCTCTGGCCATGCTTGGGGGAGGTGAAAGTCCCTGTCCGTTTCTCTCTTCGGCTGAATCTTGGGGCAAGTGGCAAATAAAAGGGGCGATGACTGATCTAGAAACCCTGACGAAAGGAGGTCTCAAATAGGGGTAGTCCGCTATGACCTGATTCCTCAAGAAGAAAAAGCAACAGTAACACCAGAGAAAAGAAAAGAACAGGAGCAAAAAAATCAAAGCAAAGCCCAAAAGCTCATTTCAAAAGCTCAAAGCTCAAAGTCCAGAAAGCTCCAAAAAGTATGAAACTAGGCATGGCAAGAGTGGCAATACAGTTCCCCGCGGGACGTTATGAGTCCGATCGTATGCGTGCCTAGCATGGATGAAGGTTCGATGACGGACACAAAGCCCCGGCGTAACAGATTAAATCTCTGAAGGTGTTGTCATGAGAAGGATTCAAGCCCTAAAAACCTCTATACATGGTCTAAGCTTACCTCCCAAATCCATTTTTTCTTTTTGGGACTAAATTGTACCCTGGGTATGGCCTCGATAGAAGCACCATCATACAGATTGGTCCCGGTCGGGGATTGTCACTTCCTAAGCACGCCGACCTCGGGCGATTCCTAGTGTGACGGGTAAGGCTCTTGCTGTCGGGACAAAATTGGATTTCAAAAATAATAAAAAAATCAAATATTTCAAAAATTCAACAAATCAGATATTTCGAAATCCAAAAAAATCAAACATATCAAAAATAAAAAATTAGTTATTTCAAAATAAAAAAATCAAATATTTTAAAATACAAAAAATAGATATTTCGAAATCTAAAAAATCAAATATTTCAAAACGTAAAAAAATTAAATATTTCAAAATATAAAAAAATCAAATATTTCAAAATGCAAAAAAATTAGATATTTCAAAATGCAAAAAAATTAAATATTTAAAAATTCAAAAAAATCAGATATTTCAAAAATCAAAAATACCATCATCCTCGCATAGCGTGCATTACATCTATACATTTTCATTCTATTTCGCCTATTTAATAAGGTTCCACCTCTTGACCAAATATCAAGCACTGGTCATTCTCTAACTTGCTGAAGGCAAGGGGTTGAGCCTAAGAACGGATCTAATCTATTTTATTATTTTAAGTGTGTGCAGACACAGGTTCCGTTTCCAGAATTCGAAGCATTGCAACTTTGTCCCTTGCGGTCTTTTAATGGACCACTAGGAATCCCCTAATGGTCTTTCTAGGACCGTTTTCTTCACCTGAGAATTAAAAATCTCAGTTTTGTCCCTTCACCTTGGCGGTCTATCTCTAGACAATTAGAGTCTTTCTGGCGGTCCAACGGCGATCGCATACTGTTCCCGAGAGTCAAAATACTCATAGTTTTCCTAGGTCTTTCCCCTTGCGGCCTATCGCTAGACCGTTAGGCTCGCCTAGCGGTCCTTTGCTAGGCCATTTTTCAAATAGAGAATTCTGTCGTCTTTGATTTATCAAAGCTATAAATGTAGTTTCATTGCACATCTTTCAAGCCAATCTTTTCTTTTATTCATTCAAGTTCATGACACATCATTCCTTCAATAAAATTCAAGGAATTTTCAAATTACATTCAATTTCTCATCCGCACGTGACCCAATGTTGCGCAATTCCTTCACATAAGCTTGGTACTCTTCTCCATTCTCTATCACTTCCATTTGCAAGGTACGGACTCGGCTGATCTCCCACATGATCAGAGCACACCGAACTGACCGCTCGTCCTCCTCGGTCCCAATCTTCCTAGCTTGAAGGGGAGGGTAGTGAGATAGTGCTTGAACCATAGTGCGGGGAAGCCCAACTTGTAGATAGCACCGGTGCGGGTTGTAGATCGCCAAGGTAGTATTCCCCACTAGCTGTAGGTCTAGGCCCAGTCGCCAGGGTAATCTAAGAGTAGTGCTTTGAAGAGCCCGAGGTCGCATCACGAACTTGTAAATTGGCAAAGTGTTGAGGAATAGGCGCCAATCGTCCCGTGTCTTCTTGTCCGCGATCCGACATTCAACCTGTGAAGAAAATCCAGATACACCTCCTATATAGAAGAGTGGGTGGCTCCCGAATATGCGGCAAGCTGATGCCACATTCTCCTTGGGTACAAATTTGAGTCTAATTCCCATCCAACACTCAAGAACAATCATTGACCCGAAGAGGGGACCCCCTAGTGAAGTTGAACTAAGACCTTCATAGAGGTAAGAAAGGACAGCTTGGGAGATAGATAAACCTCGCCACGACCCACTAATGATGCTGAGATTCTGAATGTCTAAGAGGTGGTCGGTGGTAGAAAAGAGTAAGACCCCGCACAACCAAATGGAAGTAGCTTTTGCTATGGCTTCATATCTCCCAAATTTGTTTTTACAATGAGAAGTAATCCATTTAGCCAAGGGTATCAAATGGATATGGCGAGGGCTAATCATAGTTTTCACATCTTTTGGATTAGGTAGGAAGTCTCCTAAGATGAGTGATGGGTCTATGGGTTCAACCATATGACACACCAAGTCTTCATCTCCCACCTTAGTCTTAGGAAGGGCTAGGTAGGTCTCTACCTCCTCTATAAGGACAGTGGCTTCAAAGGTTTGGAATTTGAAAGTACGTGTTTAAGGATGTCATTACTCCACTAAAGCTGAAATGATTGGCCAATCATAAGAAATTTTCTGAAAATTCTTGGCTAGGACTACTAAAGGGTGAAGGTGCCATGCCCTTAAGATTGAGAGGACCTCTAAAGGGAGTTCTTTTATCATGGGAACCACCCACTTCAAGCTAGAGTAGCATCGTGGGCCAGGAAGGAGCAAGAAATAGGAAGAAAAGAAAAGAAGAAAAGAAGAAAAGGAATGCCATCAGAAGAAGTGTAAAGAAATTCATAATTTTTGAAATTAATTTGAACTCACCTCTCTTGAAGGGCTTGTGCTCAAGTGCTTGGGGATTGAAGTTAGCCGCTGTAGCTCCCCATGCTCCCTTCTAGCAAGCTTTGGCCCAGTATAGACCACTTCTTCCATAGTGCTAGCTTCAAAGCTCCTCTTCATGGTGATTTGGAGAATTTTGAGGGAGTTTTCAAAAGATTAAAGCAGAGATTTCTGAGAGCTACGAATTCTGGGTGTATTCCTAGTTATAGGGCTCTAATTCTAGTCCTAATGCATTAGGATTGAGGCTAGTTAGCTTCAACTTAAGTTGGGATAGGTCATAACACAGATTAGGTACTTCTAGCCATGGGTTAGGACTCTCACGGAGAGTCCCGCTCAGATTTAACTGGGTCTTCTCCCTTGTGGTCTATCGACCGACCACTAGGCTCCCTCGAACGGTTGTCAGACGACTATTTTCTATTCTCTTCTATCGCCTTCTGTCCCACTCATCTAACGGTCACGGCTCGACCGTTTCTTCCTCCTTGCGGTCTTCCATAAGACCATTTTCTCCTATCTGTCCTATTTTGATTGTTTTTAATCATCGGTTCTCTCCCTCTCTCTCATGATCTCTTTGTCAGTCCTAGAGGTCATTGTTAGGGAGTGAGAATTCACATCCACACATTTTTGCATTTGAAAAAAACAAAAAGATCATATATTCACTAATATATGGTCATATACATGTGTGCATATAGAAAGTACAAGTCACTCCCCGGTCGATCCCTCTTCTGGGCCCCCGCTGTCGCCAGTGCCCTCGTGCCTCTTCGTCGGTGGGGCCATGGAGGTGCTCCCCTCCTCTCGGTGTCGTCGCCTCTGCTCCTCCTCCTCATTCCTCCGCTGGCCAGAGGAACCTGTGAAATAGTCCTAGTGTCCACTACGCACGCCGCTCTGTGACACACTGTGGGAGGACCGTCTGCCCACTAGCTCGAGTGCCCTCTCCAGTGCCCGGATCTCAACTCTCAGCTCCCTCACCTCTAGCTGAGAATCCACCGCCGCTGCCACTCTCGCGCTCAGTCTCTCCACCTTTGCACGGATATGGGCCACCTCAGTCGCCTCTGCTCAGAGTCGCACTTCCTCCGCTCGAGCACACTCTGCCTCACCCAGTGCCGCGGTCTACTCCCTCATCTGCATGAGCATTCATCATGGTCAGGTACTTGCGCTTTCATAGCATTTAGTCAAAAGAAATCGGTTGGTTTGCTTACCCTCTCTGCAAGAGTGGCCTCGACCTCCTCGGCCCGAGCAACCGGCCGTGCGAAGTCGGCATCCCACTCAGCTCGGCCTTTCGTGGGCTGGGAAGAAGAGGATGTAGCGTCCGGTCCCTGCCGCTGTGCTCCCTCGGCTCGCTGCATTTTAGAAATCAAAGTTGGTCAGTCAAGTGCATACGCTTCTGCATATTAAGTCTAAGGTTTGAAACTCACCAGAAGCTCTAGCGTGCGTTGGAACTCATCCCTCTGTTGCATAGTGGAGTGGAGGAGACCCTAGGGCTCCGCTATCCGTCCCTGGGGGTCTAGCTGCATGTAGCAAGTCAGGATGTCAATGCATTAGAAGTAATTAAGATGTTTAAGTTTAGAAGATGTACCGGTCATCGGGCGCTGTGGAAAACCTGATCTCTGTATCTCCTGGCGTAGGCCTTCAGGTAGGCCTCGTCGCTGGTAGCTCGGGCTCGTACCGCCCGACCCCTCCGCGTCCAATCTCGAATCTGGTCGATCGCCCGGGTGACCCAGTCGAGGACCGTCCGACCCGCTCGTTGTCCTGCGCTGGGAATTCCACCTCTAGCTGGTGGACGCCCCTGGTCCTCATGATCATGAGATAGTGCAGTGGCTCGGTGATGTTCAGGCAGTGTAGCCACACGACCCGTCCCGCATAAGACTGGGCCGCCTCTACCCAGGGCTGTCCCTCATGACCCTCGTCATGGTACGGTGTCCAGCGCACCTGAAAGGGCATGCATTTAAGTCAAAGTCAACATTTATAAGAGCATTTAAGTACATTTAGAAGATTAAGTCTAGAAGCTTACTGATGCATAAGGGAATACATCCATGTCGTCCTGGATCACCCGCGCTAAGCGTCGCAGCGACCCCATGTCCCGAATTGTCATCCATCACCTCGCGATGGGGATCCGGTCCGCATGTACCTCCTTTCCCCGCCCTAGGCCAGCGAGGTACAGGTAGCTCCATTCCTACATTATTCAGATGTCAACATAATCATAATCGTAATCATGAGCATAATCATAAGCATTTAGAACATTTACCTGAAGCAAAGGCGAGAAGCCGCCCAACTTGGTCTGTCGGTCGGTGGTGCTGAGTGAGTCGAACAGGAACGCCAACGCAGCAGCGCCCCATGCATACTCTCCGACTCCGTCTAGGTCCCTTAGTAGTGGGAGGAGCCTGCAGCTCACTTCGTCCGCCCTCGTCGCAAAGAGTAACTTCCCGAACAATAGCATCAAGAAGCGACAAAGGATGATGTCCCCCGTTGGTCCCGGTCAAGCCGCCACTCTCTCTCGGGCTCTATTTGTCAGCCTCCTGAGATGCTTCTCAGGAAGCTCTCCAACAGCTATCGCCGCTCCTCTCAGCCCCAGGTTCTCCTAGAGCGTCGCTCGTCCCAGCATCGATGAGTGGCGTACTGGTCTCGTCAGCTCTAGTCCGAGTAGCTCCTGCGCCAACTCTCGATAGTCAGCATGTGTGGTCCCCGTCACTGGCACTCCGTGCACCCGAAGTCCTATAATCTGCGTCGCATCCTCCAGCGTCGGGATCATATGACCCCACGGGAACGGAAAAGCTCTGCTGATCAGGTCACATCTCTCGTGTAGCACATACATCAAAGTGGTGTCTATCCTCATAACCTCGATGCTCAACAGCTCACCGAATCCCATCGCTGCTAATCTGTCTCTCTGGTAATTCGGCAGCGCTAGGCACACTGCTCGGACCTGCAGCTAGGAGATCCTGGTCTGTCTCTTCCCCTGCATGCATTTAAACATTTTAAGTCAGTCATTCATATAGTTTATAATTCATACATTACATTGCATTTTAAAAATTACTCTGGTTCCCAAACGGTCATCCCTGGACCATTTCTTCCTCCCAAACGGTCGCCCCTAGAACGTCTGGTTCGGTAGCGGTCGCTGGAAGGACCGCTAGGCACTCACTGAGCGAGCCATGTTCGCCCCGTTTCCCCAAGGGTTGGAAATGGCCTAAAAGGCCTATACAACATTTTTTTGGGTCCCCAGACCCATTTCCATTCCATTCTACCCACATGCATCATCTAAATAAAATTAAAAATTGGGTTTTTGGGTTTCTCGGCCTACCTCCGACGATCGTCGCCCGGCCGCCGTCACCGATACCTCCCCCGCCGTATGAATGTCCTCCTCATCTCCAGAGGCCTCTACAGCCCCTTCCTCCACCGTGCGTGCCTCCTCCTCCGCCGGATGGGCCGCCGGAGTTTCCTCTGCCGTCGGTGGGTCCGCCGCCGCCGTGTGCAGTTCTTCTTCCTTCAAAGGCCTCCAGAATCGTCGAATAACCCTCCTTTTCACCATCTTAGGGGATGGATGGGTGTGAGCTAGCGGTGGTCACCGGTGGGCTTGGTCGCCGGAGTGGCCAGAATGGGTTGATTGGGTTGATGAGATTGAATGGAATATGGGGGGGAGGAACGCCGGTTCTATTTTTGAATTCGCTCAGAGCTATGCCGTCTATCGCCAAACCGTTTATGTCCACTTTGCGGTCTTCATCCAGACCGTTTGTCATCTGGGTCACCCTCATCGAAGAATGTGAACCGTCATTTGTCTAGCGGTCTATCGCTAGACTGTCAGGAGTCTCTTTGCGGTCCTTGTCTAGACCGTTTGCACTACTGCATGTTGATGATTTGAAATGCTATATTTGCTTTGATTTTTTGGTTCCATTTTTTGAGTGGTTCATGTCTTATTTATAAATCATACTCATTCTATAATCGTTGATGGCTAACCCCTCTTATTGTCAAATCATAAAGCGCCATCATGCCATCGTTTCTCGCCAAGCAGGTAAGTCAAGTAAGTATCTCGATCCTTTGTCCCTTAATGCATTACTATATGGTATCTATGATATATTACCTTGACAACCAGTTGGTCATTCATGTGTTCTAGGATCTGATGTTCCCCTCTAACAAAAATGATGATGATCTAGGTGCACATGTTTAATCGTTGGATAGGCCATTAGGTTGGAAGAGTTGGGGGATGATAGTTCTATCTTGCACGACGTGGTTGCAGATAGTATCTTGACCCTGATTTGTCTGATCTAGCAATAATATTCTCGAGGATCTTTCTATTTTATCCTTTCTTTGCATTCATTTTGATGATTTCTTTGTTTTAGCCTAGCATGCATCATACGTATCTTTGAGCATTCATGTGCCCTCATCTATCCGAGTGTCTCAGTAATGGTGGATAACTATGTATCCATGGTCTTGAGTAAGGAGAATCATTCCACTATGAGTTGGAAGGTTTCCTTTGGTCTATTTGCTCGGTTTGGTTAGTTGAGGATTCCTGTCTGGAGTTTTAGTTGCTCGTCTTTTTACTTTTCCGTTTTCTCTGACCGCCTATCAGCTGTGTGTTCCAGTGAGGAGGTTGGTCATGTTTTATTTTCTTTTAGTCCTTAGTTCCTCCAGGCATGTGTCATTCGGTTTGGCCGTTCCTTGTGATTGGTTCGAAGTTTTTCAGAATATTCCTATCGCTTGTTGGTTGAGGACGGTGTCGGTTTACCTTAACGTCCGCTTTTCAGTCCGCTCCGCTTCATTTTTGCATCATCTCCGTGTTCCATGTCGCTTTCACTTCACCTCCGCTCGCTCCCCTACAAAGAGGACGTTAAGGAGGGGCATCTATTGACACCCTTTTTATGACCAGTGAGTTGGGTCGTCTCCTTATCTCTTTTATGATGTCCCGAGTTATTCATCGCTTATTGGGTCATTTTTGGTCATCTTTTTGGGCTTATTTTATGGGTTATTCTCCCTGGTTGGGCCCAGTTCCTCTGATTTCTTGACATTTTAGCTTATTGGGCCTGGATAAGGGCTAATGAGGATTTTATTGTGAATTAACTTAGAGATTTATTGGCCTTTATCTCTTTTGCCACGTCTACTATCCTTGCGGTCTATCGTACGATCGTTTGGTGAGCGTTGGCGGTCCTTTGCTAGACCATTAGGCAACAGAGAGTCCTGTTGGGTTTCTTCGGTCTTATCTCTTTTTGGGCGATTGAGCCATGCGGTCTATCGGACGACCGTTTATGGAGCTTTGTGGTCTATCGCAAGACCGTTTGGGGAGACAGAGAGTCCTACTCAGTCTGTTCTTTCTCTCTTCGGCCGTGGTCGAGCTAGAGTCCTTGATTTGTTGATTTCTCTCTAGATAGAGGGTCTTAGAACCTTCTATTTGTTTCTATGGGCTCTAGGGAGTATTATCTTCGAGATTTATCTAAGTTCGGGCCTATTTTTTTGTCATTATCTCTCCAACTCGAACCTAGGGTTTGAGGGGTCTATAAATAGAGCCCTTGACTTCATGGCTTGGGGAGGAGATTTTCTGGAGCTGCCACGAAGTGCTGCTGCATCCTGGAGCGAGTACCAATCAGAGAGAAGTCCTTTCTACGTCCTTAAGGCTTCTGGTCCAGGGAGTATTAAGTTTCATTGGTTTAGTTTGTGTCTTTCTTTCTTAGTTTTTTCCCTCCTTCTCTTTGCATCATCATAGCATATTCTCTGTTCTTCTTCCACGTTCTCTACACTCACATCACGTTTTCAAACATCCTCCTATCTTTTCCATGCCCCACAGGGGTTAAAAAATCACCAACCCCCAGGTATTCACCCTTCCTTTTATACACTTTAGCTTAATTGCATTATAGATACTGCACTAGTCCAAGGGCTTATTTGGTTGTGTTTCTTTATTTTTACATTCGTCTGCAGGTTTACAGGGTTCATAGCACGAGGCCCAGCTCTTCTGGCTGGCCAGGAGGGGTGGAGATTCAAGTTCCACGTTACTGTTCTGGGTGTTCTTGCGGCCGTTTGGAAGACCGTTTGAAGATCCTAGGCGGTCTTTCGCGAGGCCGTTTGCATTCTATTTGCGGTCGTCTGGAAGACTATTTTCCTTCTGCAGTGCCTGGTTTTCTCTCTCCCGTGGGCGGGTGACTTCACTCGGCTCTTTCCAAGGTACATAGTGTAGTTTTACTGTGTTATTCACCTTGGTGGCGATCACACTTTTCTTTGTTTGGGTATTGGTCATCTCTTTCATCATCTCTCTCACTTTCTCTATCTTTAGTTGCTCCACACCTACGGTGTGTGTTTTCCATTTTATTCCTCTGCTCCACGCCCCGACGTGTGTTTTTCTTTATTCTTGTATTATTAAGATGACATGCCCACGAGTTTCATGTTGATTGCATGAGTTAGTGCACCACTCGCTTCCACATCTTTCATATCTCTCACATTATATTCATCCACACACATCACTATCATCACCATCACGACAAAAATATCAACACTCAGGATTTCCCAGTTGGCTTTGCAGCTACTGGCGCTGCGGTTGCTGCCATCGGGACTTTAGTGGGCGTAAACGACTATACCTTCAGACAATCCTTTATCTTATGACCAGGGCTTCCACATCTAAGACAGTTGCCAGTCACCATCCAGCACTCCTTACCACCATGCCATTTCCAGCAATGCTTGCATTCTGTCTTGTCTCCTCCTAATCCTCCTGATCCACCGGCTTGTGGTGAAGCTGACTTTGTCGATGCATAATCTGACGGTCGAGAGAAAGACTTCTTCTTCTTGTGGTCTTGTCGTTGAAAAGTCGATGATGGCCTCTTCATCAATGCTTTATTTTCTTCTTGATATTGGTCCAGTTCACTTTCTTGTAGGCATGCCGCACTCAGAGCTTCTTCCTGTTGTGTCCCGTGATTTTGATGATAACAAATCACAAATCATTAGTATATGTTTGAAAAATATCTGACTTAAATTGGCTTGATGAATTGATTAAACAAGTGCTGTAGAATCTCACTAAAAGATGTCTCGACACGACCCAGTGATGTCTCGACGCTTCTAGATGAGATTATACAAATACTTCAACAAATTGAGCTCCAACACAATATAATGTGTCGACACATCATACTCATGTCTTGACACATACTGAAGAATTCAAGCTGAAGCCGTTCTACCTAAGTATCTGGATTCACCAATGTCTCGGCACAAGGCGCTCATGTCTCGACACCATATTACAACATCTCTGCACATGGCTCACATGTCTCGACACCGTTTGGTGTTGTCTCGACTCTTCAGCCATGGTACTTCAAGATTTCAAAAGGATGTCTCGACACACTGGAGGTAAAGTGTCGACACATCATCATTCAACCAGAACATGTTTGAAACCGATAGAAGCTGTGTACAAGGCTTTTTTAAGGGATGTCTCGACACACTGACAGTAAAGTGTCGACACATCCACGATCAACCAGAATGATTCTTCAAGATATTCAAAGGAATGTCTCGACACACTGCAAGGAAAGTGCTGACACACTGTGTTCGTCCAGAACGGATCTGGATCCAAGGGGAGCTGATTTCAAGATACGGAACTTAATCCAGAGGATCCGTCTGCTCTATAAAAAGTCATCAGATTGCATTGGTGTCAGAAGACTGTGTTTTGGCAGAGCTATTTTCTAAAGAAAATCGTACCCTTGCTCAAATGGTCTCCTACCTACCCACATTCCTGTAAACTTGTCAAGAAGATAGTCAACTGTGCAAGTGGAAGCAGATCTAATAATGTGGATGTGACATTCTGGGTGTTGCTTGAAAAATGGACAACGTTAGTGTCGCCCTAGGACACCAATATATACAAGGAGCATGTGCTCCAGTTCGAAGAGAGATGAGAGAGTAGAAGTGAGCTAAGAAGAGCACTGAGGAGAAAACGAAGAAGAAGAAAAACTTGATGTGCAAGCTACTCTTCATCCTGATGCTGCCGGCGTGAGTGAATCTAGAAGAAGACATTTTCCTCTTCCCCACGATGAAAATAAATCTTCAGTGGCTACTATGAAGATTCAACAAGAAGAAGAAAACCAAGGCTTTCTCAAGCTCATTCCCAGACAGGAGACTTCTTTGTCATAGACATTTCATTACGATACTCTGTCTGGTCATTTCATCTTTTGTTTGCTTTTCTACTAAACAAACTTCTCCTCATTAGATCCCTACTTGCGTGTAGGAAGACAAAAGGCGTGGTCGCCTATCTGTGTGGTCTAGGGTGTGATCCCACAAGCTGTGCGACAGCGGAGTGTGAGAGTGTATCTCTCTACTAGAAGTTGTGAATCAGCGGTTGTGCTCTGGCACTAGTGAAGCCTCACTGTGTTGTGTGAGGGGTGGACGTAGGTCTCTAGATTGAGACTGAACCACCTTAAAGATCTTATCTTGTGATTTGTCTTCTCTCTTGTTCCAACGATAGAAACTTGATAGGACCGCATCCAGGAATCCTGTGTGCATCAAGTCTTTCAGTTAGTAACTATTACTTGTCTCTTATTCGCCGTGTTAGTCATAGTTTTTATTTCTGCAAAGAAGGGCAAAGAAAAGGGGCTGATCTATTCACCCCTCGCCTCTAGATCTGCCTATCACCACTCAACACGTGGTATCAAAGCTGGTCTCTCTGAATGTGGTCTAACGACTTTGAGAGAACGGGTGATATGGCTTCTAAAGGTCCTATGGCTGAAGGACATTCTGTAAATAGACCTCCCTTTTTCTCTGGGATAAACTATCCTTACTGGAAAACCGCATGTAGGTCTTCATTAGAGCCCAGGATCATGAAGTCTGGCGAGTGATCAACAAGGGACCATTTGAGCTGTCTCCTGATGAAGATACATGGACTAAAGAACAAATTAGACAATCAACTCTGAACTGGGGTGCCAAGCATATCATGCAGTGTGATAAGTGTCCATTTCTTATGATAATTCATCGCATGTACACCATTTTATGTGCATATAATTAGGAAATTATGCATGATCTATCGTTAATCTCAACTTCGCATGTAGATTAGACTTTTCACGTAAATTAATTTATTTGACGATTTTATTTAATAAAATGAAGTTGAGAGTCATGAACATTAATTCTCCATAGCATCATTGTGGGCAATTGTGATTCATGTGCACATTATGGTAACTTTCCTGGATGAAATCATAATTAGGTGTATGCAGGACACCGAAGGTAATTGCAAAAGAAGCCCGGGGTAAAACGGTCATCACCACTTTGACCAAGTCAAATAAAGAATTCAAAATATTTTGGTTGGAGGGAAAAGAAAGTTCAAAATTTTGAATTCAAAGTTTGAAAAGGAAGAATTCAAAGTTTAAGTTTGAAAAGGAGGAAAAGGACATTCAATATTTGAAAAGGAGATTCAAAGTTGGAAAGGGGGTGCCCAAAGTCCAAGAAATGAGGTTCCAACCTCCTTTTCCTTTCCCCCATGCATCATATTCTACTTAAATCCCAGCCATCCATCTCATTTTGATACAATCTCCACCCTCCATTGACCCAACTTTCCCTATAAAAAAACCATGATAAGGAGGTGAAGGGGAGTTCTTCTTTTGGCATTTTCATTCCCAACATTAGGTCGCCGATTTCTCCCCCTTACGTTCGTTTTCTGATCTTGCACTCTTCATGTAAGTTCTTCAATTTTAAATGCTCTACAACTTCTTCTTCTACATAATCTTCTAATTCCTTCTAGTTTTTAAACTATTATATATTTTTCACTGTACTGAACTGTTCATCTATGAACCAGTGTTTCTCTCTGTTCTTCCCCTTATTTCTCCACTTTTTAATCATTTTATGCTCTTGATGTCTTCATAAAAGATCTTTTTTTTACGTGTTCTACATTTTTTTCTTATACATCATCTTCTAATTCTCTCTGGTCTGTAAGTTATTTATTATTTTTTAACTTACTATCCTGTGATTGTACTGTTCATCCGAGGTGATAGCTTTTGTTATTCCTCCATTTTGAAGCCCTTATACTCTTCTTTTCTATCTAAGTTCTTCATAAACGTTCTTCCTGTCTTGTAGATCTAGATTTCATTCTTCTACCACTTTCTCTAATTCCATCACGTTTTTAAGTTATTTTTAATTCTTCTCAGTTCAGTTTTTTCTACACAGTTACTGTTCATCAGTGCAGACCACTTCCATTCTTCCTCTGATTTCACCCTCTTCCTCACATTTTCTTTGTCTATGCCCTTCATCAAAGTTCTTTCTATCTTCCCCCTCTTCAACTTCTTCTTCTTGGGAATCTCCTAATTCATCTTGAGTTCAAAGTTATTCACCCTCCAAAGGTAACTTCAACGATGAAGGTAACTTCCTCCCGGTGTAGACGACATCTTCCGCAAGGTGATTCGTGATCCAAGGCCAAGAGAGGACGGCGCCGTCATCACCATTGCTGCTACCATCTCCAAACTCCAAACTCTAGGCTTTTCTTGTTCTTATTACTTTTGTGTTATTTTACTTCATTGTAATCTTGTTGCATCATTAGTGTAATCTTGTTTCGCATTTCATGTACTCTTTCTTTTAAGTTAATAAAAGGAGTTATTCTTTTGACGTTGTTCTTGTTCTTCTTCCCTCTCTACCTCTTTCTTCTATCTCTTCTTTATACTTCATGCAATTATTTTCTATAGCATAGGCACAGAGTCATAGGTGTTTTTAATTAAGTGTTTGGTTTGCTCATCATTTTACTATTTTCTTCAATCAATCAAATCATAAATATTTTTCAAAGGAGTCCAAAGTTTTTAACATTAAAAATCTCTTCTTCCCTATGGATTCGACCCTTCTCGCCACCATATTACGTCTCTCTTTCATCTAGTGTGAGTTGGAATTTTTTAAGATTGATACGTGTGTTTTAAACGACGAACTTTCGCGTGATCAATTTTTGGCGCCGTTGCCGGGGAGGAATGATGATTTTTGGTTTAAGAACTTTGTTTTCCTCGTGTTTATAAGCGTACTAATATCTCTTTGTTTTTCTTATTTCTACAGGTTAAAAAAAAAAAGAATGAGGGAACGCACTTTAAGAATTGAAGCTACAAAATCAAAAAAAAGAAGAAAGAAAAAAAAGAAGCAGTTAAGAGGTAAGCTCTCCTCCCTTTCCTTAGTCTTTTTGTCATCTCATTTCAAAAAAAAAAAGAGTATGAGGGATTGCGCATCAAGTAAGTCTTCAAACTGATTCCTCTCATTTTGTGTCATTTCCTTAATGTTCTTGCATATTGTGGTTAGATAGGTTCACAAAAAAAAACTCTTCACTTGAACTCGATAAAAAACTTCATTCCAAGAGTAGAAATCACACTTCCATATTTTAGGCCATGCATCATTTAGGATTGTATTTATTTTCTTCTTGTTGCTTAATTGTTGTTAATTGCATTGTTGAAGATTGCGGGAGATAATGTGAGTACTCTAACTTTTCTAATAGCATGCTCATGCACTTCCATGCTTGCATAGAACCCCTTGTTTGAACTTACTTTGTTGTATATCATTTCAAAGTATCTTAAGGGCAACATCCATAAGCAAGATAAGGTGGGGATTTCATTACCCTTCCTTAGCCCACAAACTACAATTCCCTTGCATCTTTGCATAACCTAGACCTTAAATAAAATCCAGTAGACGTTGGCCTTAGGTTCACACTAGGCTTCTTGTGTTATTTAGACTTACCCTCTTGTGAAAACCGGTGCCTAAGGTAAGACGGTCGGACGACAAACGCCTTAAGCGGACTAGTGATTTTTAATTAGGATCTTGCGAAAGCAAGGGGAGCCTCCCACTATCCCACCCCTTACCTGGCCAGTGAAAATATTGAGGGTGAACTCAAGTTACACTTTAATCATTTTGTGAAACCCAATTTAGGTCTAGGTCACATCTAGGTCATTAGGTAATTTGTGTGACAACTTGTTTGTGATTACATAAAAAAATTAAAAAAAATCAAAAAAAAAATTTCTCCTTTTCTCTCTCTTCGTCCTAGTTTGTGTCAAAATCAAAAAAAGAAAAAAATCATCAAAAAAAAATCTCTTTCATCTCTCTCTTCGTCCTAGTTCATGCAAGGTAGAAGATCTCAACATCTAAACCTACTAGGACCCATTCAAGAAATTATGAGAGTCTTGTATCTAGGGAACGATCTCCAACAAGATCTCATGGCCGAAAATCAAGGACCTCACCACCAAAATCTAATGGCCGAAAATCCCGATCCTCCAAAGCAAATGAAGGACTATTTCTTGCCCAATCAATACCAACCGTCCTTCTATATCCAAGCACCTCAGAACCAAGCGGTTCATTATGAAATCAAGTTTAGTACCATCCAAATGTTTCCATCTTTCTATGGAAATCCCAATGAAGACCCTTACACACATCTTGATGAGTTCTTTCAGATCTGCTCAACTATTAAAATTCAAAATTTCTCTGATGATGCTCTTAGGCTAACTCTCTTCTCATTCTCTCTCAAGGATAAGGCCAAATATTGGTTAGGAGTCTTCGGTAGAATCATTGATACATGGGCAGAAATGTAAAAAGAATTTTTGAAGAAGTTCTATCCCATAAGGCGAACCAACACAATGAGAAGAGCCATAACTGGATTTACCCAAAATACTGGAGAACATATACATGATGCTTGGGATAGGTTGAAAGATCTATTAAGAAAATATCCTCATCACGGCCTGTCAAGATGGCAAATTGTTCAAGTATATTATGAGGGACTAACGGAGAATTATAGATAAATGGTGGATGCATCATGTGGGAGAGCATTCATGAGTAAGAGTGAGGATGAAGCGTATGATCTATTTGAAATGTTGAGTGAAAACTACATCAGTCATGCCTCACTTTCATCATATGAACGAATGATCGGACCAAACAAGAGGGCCGGGCTTTACGAAGTCAAGAATCAAGTAGAGTTTGAGAATAAGATGGACATCAATGTCATAACCCAGAAATTGAATAAAATGGATTTGCTGGCCCAGAAGATAGAGAAGGTTGATATAATGGCTCAGAAGCTAGACCAGTTATTGGCTATGAATAAGCAGGAACCTTCTTCATCTTCTGCTCCTCAACCTCAACAATTCTCAACTCCTGATGCGGTACGGACCACGGACTCGACTCGAATTAGGAATACAATCCTTGGACTCTAGATGAGCTCGCGATTGTCCCTTAGTGAGGGAAACGTGGGACCGGGCACGGTTAAGAAACAGGCCGGGAGTCACGGGTATCGACTTTTCCGTGTAGACTCGGATCGAGTCGCGGGACGGTACACTCAATCTCGCTCTCTCGCAGCGGTGATAATAGAATAACAAGTTAGAAACCTACACTCGCAGCGGCATTCAAAGCTATACAAGATAAGCAAATGCGGTAAAGAGTGGGGAGCGAGTGTACCTCCATGCTCCGGGAGTGGGGAAGACGTTTCCGGCCAGTTACGGTAACTCCCGGTTAACAGCAGTAAAAGTTAATTACAACAGTTAAATTTTATCGCCCACTCCACGCAGGGAGGTAAAGGGCTACAAGTGGGCCCGGGAGGACCGACCCTGGGTTGACGGGCAGCAATCTGGAGGCAAACTCGGCACGAACTCGGCCTGCTGGTCCGACTCGGCACTATTCCAACTCGGTGCTGACCCAACTCGGTAGCTAACTCGGTGGACAGCAAGCAATGGCTTCCAAAGGAACGTTGCCTCCCTGACGTCTTCTTGAGGCGCCGCTTGGCTGGGACGTTGGCGGGATATCTCTGATCGACTCCCTGAAGGGGCGGCTCCTGAAGTTGACTTTTGACACTTTTTCTTGAATTTTTTTCAGACTGTAATTTCTTCGGACCTGCACATAGGATAGATCTACAGGCCTTGACGGTAAAAATGCTTGCGCCCAGATCCGGAGGCCGATCGAGGCGTGGCTGGTACCGATGGAAAGAGGACTCAGAGATCTATAACATATATTATTTTCAGATCTATCCAGTGGACAGATTGAAAATGAAAATGACTGTATGACTATATTTTTCTGACCCGGACTGACTGACACACAGGGCAGCAAGCAATCTGCCTAAAACACACCTTTGACCGAAGGGAAAATGATCTTTTTTTACTCAAAGAAAATTATGGTGGTAGGGGGTATACAAGAGGAACACTCGGTAAGTTTTTGGGATTTTCTAAAAATAGATAAGGGTGTGGAAAAAATAGAACAAGACGACTCTATACTGTAGATCTACAGAATGACAGATTGACATGGTTGGTATAGAAATTGCAAGAAAAATATCAAACGAGATCAGAATGGGGCATAAAATATATGGATGGAAGTCTAACAAAGAGAGGAACAAGATCTCCAAATTGTAGCTCGATCAGACAACAACATAAAAATATAGATCCACGGAGGTGGGGTTCTGTCCTGATGGAGATAGAACTCCGGTGGCGGTGGCGGCGGCGTGACGGAGGTACGATGGCGGCGGCGACAGCTTCAGAAAGGGAACTCAGAGGATGAGAGGGGGAGGTAGAAAGGGTCTCCTACCATAGATTTCTGGAGGAACGGGAAGAACAGCAAGGAGATAGGGGGAGAGGGGCGCACCCTCCAAGAGCTCTCTTGGGGCAAAATGCCAATTTTTCCTTCATTAATCTAACTAAATCACAAAATACAAGCTATATATATGAAATGGCAAATGACTCAAATTGCCCTCAGGCCTAGGGTTTAGATAATATTAAATGTTTCAAACAAAATAAAAAAAATCCTAATTATATCTAATGGGGGGGCGCCCCCTTGACCAAGGGGGGGGGGTTGGTAAGGTAGGTGACCTACCTTTGAATTTTTAACCCCTTAGTCTCCCATGTGGTCAATTAGCATTCAAACCTTCTAGATTGCCACCTAGGATGGTTGACCAGCCCCACATAGCTTAGGTGGACCAATGGGAAAGGGCTGGGGGCCCCCTTGCTGAACCTACTAGCAAATTACATAGAAACCCACACAATCCTAGGGAATGACATATTGGCTTACAAAGCCTTACAATTGCACATATACTTTCCCAAGGATATAAAAGTAAATAAAAGGACTCAAATGTAAAATAAAAAGTTAGTACTCGGCGTCGATTCCCATCAACTCTCCCCGGGTGGGAAGAACTCGACCCCGTCGAGTAAGGGGTGCGGCTGCTCGAGTAGCTCCGGTGGGTCCGTCATCGTACCTGGAAGCGCGGAGTATGCTCCACTCCAAGTAATCGACACCTGCTCACCCCGTATAGATTCGATATGCACACGTTGCCATGGGAATGAGGCTAGAGGTTGACACTCCGAGGTGGGGTCACTCTCAAATGAGGGAAGGTGGCTCGAAGACTCACTAGGAATCACCGCTTGTCCCGTATGTGACTAGATCCGATATGAGGTAGAACCTGATAGTTTGGTGCGATAGATAAACACAGATCCAGAGGGGGGTGAATGGATCTTCTAATGAATTTTAACCAATTTAAAATCCGTATGAGATGATAATCACAAGTTCAATGGATAAATGCTCAAACATCAAAGATGCATACCCCATCAATCACTAGGACATGGACAACCAATTAGATCACGGTCCTAGCATGCATCTAGCGGGATCGATCAAACAGACAAACCACTGCACAAGAGATTTTTAGGTGGTTCGGTCCACAGACCTACGTCCACCCCTCACTCCAAACCGGAGTGAGGCTTCCACTAGCAGTAGCTAGAACCGTAGACTCAGTCTGCAAACAAATGCTACCTAACAGCTTGACCAGATGAACACACTCCTCTCTTCCTCCCAACCGGAGGGAAACCACCAGTGACTCACAGTCACTAGCAACCAGAGACGAAGTCTCTCTTCCTCCAGACCAGGAGGGAACCCACAGGTAGCAACCACTACCTGCAACCGGAGACCCAAGTCTCCCTTCATCTGAAACCCAGAGGGAACCACAAGTGACACCTAGTCACTTACAAACCAGAGGTCACGGACCTCTCTTCCTCCACACCAGAGGGAACCACTAGTGACACACAGTCACTAGCAAATCGGAGAACAAGTCTCCCTTCTCCTGAGACCACAGGAGGAACCCCGATCCCAAACAAGGGAATCGGAAGAACAAGGTGAACAGATAAAGAGAAAAATAATAACCGAAAATATAGCAATCAGAAAGCTGGAAATGAAATCCACAAAGTGGCTCTCGCAGGAGCTGAATGGCCTGGATTTGATCCACGGTCCAGTAGGAACTAATCTTCTGATGAAGCTTCTTATCTCTCCTCGAGCTTTCTATCTATCTCTTTCTTTCTTCCTCTTCTGTCTTCTTCTCTCTGCTTCTCTTTTCTTCTTTTTCTTTTTCGTCTCACTGTCTACTCTTTTTCTTCTCTACTCTTCTCTTCTCTCTCACTATCTTTCTTTTTTTCTCTCGATCCTCACGAGCTCACTCTCTCTCTCCTTTTCTTCTGCAACTTCTCTTTTCTTCTGCTTCTTCTCTCTTTCTCTTCTTCACTCTTTTTCTTCTTCTGGATCGTGCAGACTCTGTCTCTGCTTCTGCTTCGATCAGATCATCTTCAGAGGAAGAGGCTTTATTATATAGCAGCAGCAGGAAGGTGGGCGTGTGTCCTCCTCAGTTCCCGCCCTAACACCTTGGCTACGCGGCAGCATTTCAGCCTGCAGGATGACACGTGTCACGATCCTAGCTTCTTGGATCACGTGCCGTCATTTAGCTCCTGGAGTATAAGTCCTGTCAAGTTAAAATTATTTTCAATTTGAATAAGCAAAGTATGTACATTGAGATTGCATACACAGACATGCATTTACGAATGTACAGACTTTGTATCTAATGCGCAGAGCCATGTACAGACTTTGCAATGCCTAGTGTTAAAGCATGATAGCACAATGCACAAGCTAAGTGTGTGCATGTGTGGACTTTGAGTGCATGACACAGGGCGATGTACAGACTTGCTGTAATGAATGATGCCCAAATGCATAGTGTATGTACTTAGCGTGAATGCGAGAAGACGATGTATAGACTTGATGTTTACGTGCATGAGAAAGCAATGTACAGACTTGCTGTAATGAACAATGCCCAAATGCATAGTGTATGCAGTGATGTATAGACTTAGTGTAACGATGCATGCACAAGACGATGTACAGACTTGGTCTTGCGACCACGGGATGTACAGACTTTGAGAGACGATGCATAGACTTTGTGTGCATGGGAAGGACGTTGTACAGACTTTGAAGCATGTGAACACGGCGCTGTACAGACTTGAATGCTCCATGCACAAAGACGCTAAGTGAGACGAACACGGCGATGTGCAGACTTTGCGTATGCTATGAACACACGATGTATCGACTTGTTCAATTATCAACTGGTGAATGTACAGACTTTGCATATGCACATGAGACGCTGAGTGAGACGCTAAGTGAGATTGACTTTAACAAGCAATGCATAGACTTTGATTTATGCACATGAGATGCTGAGTGTGACGGAGCAATGTATAGACTTAGCCGATGCAATGTTCACACGACCTTAGACGCTAAGTGAGACGATGGACGTTGTACAGACTTGAGAAACGATGCATGCACAAAGACGCTAGGTATGTTGAGACACAACATGAGATGTTGGGTAATGCAGCGAGGTAGTGTATAGACTTTGAGATTCATATGCAATGTATAGACTTGTGTGTGTGGGCAGACAAGGCTGCACCGACTTCATGTCGTGTGGAGTGTAAACGATGTACAGACTTTATGCACGGACATGAAGCGCTATGTGAGACACAAGGCTAACTGAGAAACAATGTACAGACTTTATACAAAAACTTATGCACTGAGAATGCTTATGCAGCGCCCAAGGAATGTACAGACTTTGCAATATAGCATGAGACCTAATCATGCACTGACTAGATGCTCAGATCTGAGAGTAGACAGAGCATTACCTGATCTGACTGTGCACTGATCTTACCTATCACTGGTTGACTTTTGACTTGATTGACTTCCTTTTCATGACCCGTAAGTCATTCTAAAAGGCTGTTCTGTCAGTTTATCATAAACATCAAGATTATATCATCAAGGATGTAAACATAATGAGGCATGACCAAATACACAAGAAGGATGCAGTTCACCAAGGGTTGCACCGACAATGTGGCATGCAGTAACTGAAAAAGCATAACCCTTACAGATGTATATATATGAATGCTTTAAGATGAGACACAATGACTGAGTATCGCATGGTGACTCACAGTGATTGACTCACATCAAAACCAATCATCAAAACCACAGGGGCACAACAGTCTCCCCCTTTTTGATGATGGCAACACTGTGAGTCATTCTGATGGCTCAAACTATTCTCCCCCTTTGACTTCATCAAAAAAAAAAATAGTTTGAGATAGCAAAAGAAACCTGCATGCAATGATTGAATGAAAGTCTCCCCCTTTGGCAATAATCTCCCCCTTTGACTTAAAAAAAAATTAGAACAACCATATGTATGATTCAAACCAATTTCTCCCCCTTGTTATTATCAAGATGAACCATGGGAAGGTATGAATGCAAAGATGCAGATGCAACAAGAAATGTAAGATCTCCCCCTAAATATATGAATTACAATGCAGCATGATTCATATGACAGGGAAGCTCCCCCTGAATAGATGGAGTCTTATGAGGTGGATGACAAGGAGACCACAGGGGCCTGTAGATTTGACAAAGGTTTCACAGTCAATTGAAGTAGATCGCATATAGTCAGACGAAACACAGTCAAATACTGAGATCACATGAGAGCAAAAGAACTAAGCATAGTCAGAATGTTTTCAAAAGTAGTGAAAGTTAAACACATTTAGCAAGATTTTCAAAGAGTATACCAATTTCATAAATCTAACGAATTTTCCAGCGACTCTCCCATTATAAAGATTTATGAATAAACTTTATTGAACTCCATGGTTTAAAGATGATGTATACCAGGTTCGACAAACAGTTCTGTACTCATATCTGAAACCAAGATTTGATAACAAATGAACCAAAAACTCATATGTACATCTTGATTAATCTCCCTCCATCTTACTCAATCAATTTCAATGACTTCTTTAAGAAATACACTCTTAAGTATTGAGTTTAAACATGCATGAAATGATTTGATCATATCAAGGGTTATAGCAGATTATCCTTTGCATTCTTTTTCAAATATTGTAATTTGTTCAACAAGAATTTCCATGCAACAAATTTCAAGAGCACTCAAGTTCAGTGCACACCTTGTAAGTAGAGGATATACGTTAATCAGACGCCAATATCCCTAAGCACTTAGTGTGACTAACAGTCATGCTTTATAATTAACAGAGTTGACTATTTACCTCATGACATGTCTTTTCTCATTTCTTTGACGAGTGAGATATGTTTCTCAGTGTGTCAGCCATTGCTCTGCCTATTTTTCAATTAATTTTAGGCAGAGTTAACTAAGACACCTCATGACACAGTCCTTTGGACATGTGTTTCTCAGTGATCAAAGTCATTGCTCATGCAAGATTCAACAGATTTGACCCTTAGACATTTTCAGGAAGTTCAGATGTTTAAAAACAATACAGATTTCATGTATTTCATCCAAATAAAGTCATGATTTCCATATTTTTAGATTATAGAAGATTTAACAACACTTAACATGAATCAGTTGGTTAAGGTTTATTAAAGTTGATTCAGATATTTTTCAGGACATTTATAGCCAACCTAACCGAATACATTAAATGTAAACCATTTTGATCTTTCTGATGTTCATAAATCTGTATAATAGAAGATTCCTTATTGAAGTAGTTATTCAGATTTATGAGCAAGGTATACAATTTGAGATCTTCTCAATTGTAGCTATATCAAGAAAGCTTTCAGAAACAGCCAAAGTATCAATGATACCAATTGATGGTATATGACGCAGGAAGAGCATAGACTGATGAATGAGTGATAATGTGGCTGTTCAGGAGGAATATCGGTTGAAGAGTGACCACTTCAGGTCAACCGAGTTGGTCAGTAAGGAAACAGATGAATAGCCAATCAATCAGAATTTATCAGGGCACAAGAAGCCCAATATGCATGAAACACTCCCCCTATCTAGATGCCATGATTGAAGTTAAATTCAGATGTAAACATGTATGCGTGAAACTATGACTCATCAGATCAAGCATAAATTTCATTTGAACAGATGTAAAGAATTTACCTGAATGGGATTTTATCAACTTGGGTGCCTTGGTTTATTTACCCCTTTTTACTCCTCAGCCCCAATGCACACCTGCAAAACACAACTCTCATTTTGTGTTTTTAGGTACCCAAGATTCCTTGGGTCCTATAATGTTAGTAGCACCTTCGATTGGTGCTTTCCTCAACCTTTGGGCCTGTTTATCATCATTCATCATTAAAGCACAATGATTCGTGAAGTGCCCAAATATTCCACAGTAGTAGCATGAAGAAACAGATTTTAGGTTCTTTTTATGCACATCATTGTGAACATGAATTTTATGTGCATTGGCATGGAAATTTCTGTTATTTGCATGACCAAACTATTTTCCATAATCAAAACATTCAAAGTTTTTCTTTTTAAAAACAACTTTGTTCTTTCTGAGAGCATTTGTATTTACAGGGAATTTAAACCCTTCAGAAATGAAACTTTTCCTTTGAGCGTGCCAACAGTCCTTGACTGTGTGGCCATGCTTTCCACAATGAAAACATGTAATCTGACTACCTCTAGATCCCTTCCTGAACCAGCAATTCGAAGCTAGATGGCCCAATTTTCCACAATAAAAACATTGAATCTTTTTGTTCTGAGCAGAAACAGGTTTCCTCGCATGCTTTCTGTTATCTTGTTTCAGAATAAAATAATTACTCATAATGTGGCCAACCCTACCACAGTAATGACATGAATTCTTGTTTTTATATGAATGTGTATGTGTATTCGTGTCAAGCACAGATTGTACTTTCTCAACATACTTAAAATCAGTCTTTTTCTTGATGTTTTCAACCCTTTTGGATTTCTTAATTTGTTTCTGGGATTTCTGCACAATGGGCTGCTTGTTCTGTGATGTGGTAGCTACACTTGAAGCTTTTACAAATGAAATCATCAACTTGCTCTGAAGCACTTTCTTGTTAACATTATTGTAGCCCAGCCCTTCCTTCCTAGGGTTGATTTTTACACCTAGTAGCTTGACTAGGTTTTTCTGCCCACTTACGAATTTTGACAAGGATTCTTTCATATCCTTGATTTCATTTTCAAGAGTGACGATGAGCAATTCAGAGTTAGCATTTTCCTACTCACTCTTGTTGAGTGTTTCACTTAAAGTGGCATTGACATTTTCAAGATGTTCTATTTCAGCTTTGAGCTTTTCCACTTCTTCTGAATTATCAGACACCACACATTTACCTTTTTCAAATGTCAGCAATCTCTTTGACATGGTGGTGTTCAACTGTTTTAGTTTTTAAATTTCTTCCTTTAGTCTGTCATTCTGAATTAATTCGTTTATCAAAATCTGATCGTCAGAGTTAATTCCAAGTTTTCTTCCAGCCTCAAATTCCTTCAAATCTTTTTCCTGCTTTTTAATATTTTTCTGTAATTCCACATTCTCAGATTTGATGGCTTCAAATTTCTCGATCAACAACGTGTTCTCCTTTTTAAGTTTCTCTAAACTTTCTTCATTTTCTTTGGAGAACTTTCTGAGAGAGTTATTCTCACTTTTCAGCTTGTTTAAATCAGACTTAACACATTCAAATTTTTTCAGCAAATCCTTACTCTGAACAAAATCATAACAAGTTAGGCTAAGCTTCTTCTCAAGTTCAGAGATTTCTTTTACATGATCTTGATTCTCAATCTTTAGCAACGAAATTTATTTTTTCAACATTTGAATATCAGACATACAAGCATCATGAACATTTTTCAGTTCAGCACGATTTTTACAATCAGAATTCAAACTGTCTGACCTACTACTCTTCTTCAATTTTTTGTATTATTTTCTTAACTGATCATAAGACTCTTGCAATTCATCATAAGCAGCAATCCAATCATCTAGGGTATAATTATCAAAAATGTTTACCTCACCATCATCCTATTCTTCTTATTGATTGCTGCTTTGTTCACTTCCTCGAGCCATCATGCAGCTCATTTGATTTTCTTTCTCGGCTCTCTTTATCATCTACAATATATCCCTTGCAGATCTGCAATCAAGGAAACATGAATGAAGAGCTCGATTCATCGCGGCCTTCATTAACTCCAGTGCTTTCTGATTTTCTGCACACATAGATCAATGCTTATTAGTCCATTTGGACTGATCTTTTGGTAGTCTATGAGGACCATGTGAAATCACTTTCCACAGGTCTGGATGAACAGATTTAACATGAGCACGGAAAGCACTGCGCCACTGGTTGAAATCAGAACCACCAAAGACGGGTGGATGAGCCATTGAAACAGATAAAACCAAATTCAAAAACAATGAATGTAAATCGATAACCTACGGACCAATAATTGCACCACAAATGCAGGATCCTCTGCAGATCATTGGATCTGATGAGTCAGAGAACTACTCTGATACCAATTGATAGGATCAAGCCCCTACCGTTGCGCTAAAAGCTCGTGCTGATAGCAAAGGTTACACCGTATTTCCTTATGGCAGCGCAGAGCCCCACGTCTATAATGTGCTGTGGGCGGGCATGAGGGGCTTCGCACATGGACCCCATAATCCATGCGGCGGGTTGGGCTGCCAAGCACCGATGGTCCCACGTGGGTCCCATAACCCACGTGGCACACACCAAATCCAAGGAGATGCTGGCATAAACCAATAGAACCGATCCCAATAGTCCGACAAGTCTCGAACTCGAAAGGGCTAACAACGCGAGCATACAAAGACCAACTTGACTTGACACATACATGTATAAACATACGAGACCCAAGACACATCTAATGTTAGTCCGACCTACGCATAGGCGATGGTGGACCAGGACACCCAAATATTTGCCATGCATACACTAGAAGTACTCGATGGTTGACGGAATGGAGGACTCCTAGATACCCTAAGATGTACCACTCATGCATTGGCGACCTATGGGAGATTGGTGGGGAAGGGCTAGGAGATCCAAAACTACCCTCGTCATTACCCCTAGACGTAGGTACGGATTGCCAACTAGACCGAGGGGTAGGGGTGGGATAGTGAACTCCTTGGAAGAAGCGGAGTGAATATGATAGCTCGGGAGGTTAACTAGTAAAGGGGTCAAAAGGGTCGAAGAAGGTATGACCTCATGAAGCGGGTTCCCCCATGACTCGATCCCAAGTTAAAAATTCATAATCACCGTCATACATAGTGATCGGTGGGATGACGGACATGTGTAGAAAATAGGATTCCTCCCTTGGGCAAAAGGGAATGAAGTCGGGCTCGGCCGACAAGGGGAGGAATAAGAGGATCTCCGTGGTGACACAACCCATGGTGCACTCGGAGGTAATGGACCCTAAGGCCGGATGGGTGAAGCTAAGACTAGTGGGTTGGTTGAAGCCTCGGGCCAATAAGTGCGTCAACTTCCATTGTACGTCTATTCCGACAATAAAGTCATCCAAAGTGTCAACATGGTGACTAGACCAGAATGTGGTATGGAAGGAGTTGACAGGAACTAGTGGTAGGGTAGGGTCCATGGATGGGTAAGGAAGTGGGACCAAGCCATCCTTGAGCCAACTAAGAAGTGGCTCGGCTATGTATAGCGTACCCGTTAGAAACACGGGTGGCTCGGGCCTTGGTGGCTCCAAATGAGATGGTTCCGAATAAAGTTCGGAAGTAGAGGGTGATGGCATTGGAACTCTCATGGGTGATGAAGGAGGGGGTCCGACCAGATCGGGACTCGGCTGGGAGGTAGATGCTTGCCGAAGGGTGGCATCGACTTGCCGTACGTCATCATTAAATCGAGACTCAAAAGACTCGACCTCCAGGGTGACCTTATAGGACTGAGCTAGAGAGGATGCGTTGCAGATAAGACATTGGAGTTGAAAGTATAGGCGCAAACCTCTCCAAAACTCAAAAGCAGTCATGGTGCTCTCCTCTCCAACTCCATATTCCAACCAATACTTATGATAGTCCCGAATGTACTCGGACACGGACCTATCGCCTTGGACGGGTCGGCATGGGTTGGCCATAGTTGCCAAAATGTGGGAATGGATCCCTAGGGATGGATAAGCAAGGCCATTTCGACAAGACACTAGACCAACTATGCAAAGGTGGAATGCATGCACACTAAGGACAAGATGCCAAGACTCGGTACGTGGCGGAGTTAATCGATCCGAAGATCACTCGCGCAAGTGTGCGGCCTTCCCGATAGGCGTAGCCTAACGTTCGGACAACACCTTTTTATATACCGGGTTATTAGGATGAAATGTAACCTAGACTGACTTAGATGATAACTAGACGTAAATGACACTCCTTTTTTTTTGTTTTTAGACACCCTAGACTCAAACCGGACGCTCTGATACCAAACTGATGCCGGACGGACCACGGACTCGACTCGAATTAGGAATGTGATTCTCAGACTCTAGACGAGCTCGCGATTATCCCTTACGGAGGGAAACGTGGGACCGGGTACGGTTAAGAAACCGGCCGTGAGTCACGGGTATCGGCTTTTCCGTGTACACTCGGATTGAGTCACGGGATGGTACACTCAATCTCGCTCTCTCGCAGCGGTGATAATAGAATAACAAGCTAGAAACCTACACTCGCAGCGGCATTCAAAGATATACAAGATAAGTAAATGCGGTAAAGAGTGGGGAGTGAGTGTACCTCCACACTCCCGGCGTGGGGAAGACGTTCCCGGCCAGTTACGGTAACTCCCGGTTAACAGTAGTAAAAGTTAATTACAACAGTTAAATTTTATCGCCCACTCCACGCAGGGAGGTAAAGGGTTACAAGTGGGCCTCGGAGGACCGCCCCTAGGTTGACGGGTAGCAATCTGCAGGCAAACTCGGCATGAACTCGGCCTGCTGGTCCGACTCGGCACTATTCCAACTCGGTGCTGACCCAACTCGGTAGCTAACTCGGTGGACAGCAAGCAATGGCTTCCAAAGGAACGCTGCCTTCCTGACGTCTTCTGGAGGCGTCGCTTGGCTGGAACGTTGGCGGGATGTCTTTGATCGACTCCCTGAAGGGGCGGCTCCTGAAGTTGACTTTTGACACTTGTTCTTGAATTTTTTTCATACTGTAATTTTGGACCTGCACATAGGATAGATTTGCAGGACTTGACGGTAAAAATGCTAGCGCCCAGATCCGGAGGCCGATCGAGGCGTGGCTAGTACCGATAGAAAGAGGACGCAGAGATCTATAACATATATTATTTTCAGATCCATCCAGTGGACGGAGTGAAAATGAAAATGACTGTATGACTGTATTTTTTCTGACCCGGACTGACTGACACACAGGGCAGCAAGCAATCTGCCTGAAACACACCTTTGACCGACGGGAAAATGATTTTTTTTGACTCAAAAAAAATTATGGTGGAAGGGGGTATACAAGGGGAACACTGGGTAATTTTTTAAGATTTTCTAAAAATAGATAAGGGTATGGTAAAAATAGAACAAGACGTCTCTATACTGTAGATCTACAGAATGACAGATTGACAGGGTTGGTATAGAAATTGCGGGAAAAATATCAAACCAGATCAGAATGGGGCATAAGATATATGTATTGAAAGCTAACAAAGAGAGGAACAAGATCTCAAAATTGCAGCTCGATTAGACAACAACATAAAAATATAGATCCACGGAGGTGGGGTTCTGTCCTGATGGAGACAGAACTCCGGTGGCGGTGGCGGCGGCGTGACGGCGGTGCGACGGCAGCGGCGGCAGCTTGGTGCGGACACCCGAGCAATTGAGCGGCGCGACACGCCGAGCCACCGGTACCGCACACGGAGCACGACTCGAGCCACCTCAGCGTCCATCTGGCTCGGAGATAGCCTGGAGACTCCGCCGTGAGCCTCCCCATTTATCATATTTAGTTAGACTTCATGTGTGTTTAATTTGTGTTTATTTCATTGAATTCGGTTTGCTATTTTGATTGTAAGAGGGGCTTATGTGCAATTTGGACCCCGTGGGCCCCACGGGTCCCCCAGGCCCCATCCCATTGAGCCACCTCAGCCTAGGGTCCCGTGTGGGGTCAGTCAACTTTCCACATGGAGGCTTCTAGAAGGGTGGGCCAAGTGGGGGACAAGTGGCTTGGAAAGTCCACATTTTGGCCACCCACCCCACCTACCATGTCAAGCTTGTTCCCTCCTTGGTCAAGGTGCGCCCCCCTCCCCTTATTTTTTATTTATTTTTTTGTGTGTGTGTCACATGCCATCCCAGCCCTTCATCTCCCACCCCTAGATCCTACGGTTGTGGATGGATGTGAGATGTAACCTATTTAAGCTTGTATTTTCCATTTTGGAAGAATTAATGCCATTTTGAACTTGAAAATTGTTGGAGCATGGCCTAGTCCACCCCCTTCCTCTCTCCCCCTCCCCCTTGCAGCTGTGAAGGTTGCTTCTTGGTGGTGTGACTCCACCCTATCAGTTCCGGTTGCCGCCGCCACCGCCACGAGCCGCCATCGCCATCAACGGAGTTCTGCCTGCACAATACCACAGCAGCTTGTTCAAAATTCACAGGTCTTCCCCGAGCTCATTTGGCTACCAAATTTGGAGGAGTTGTTCCTGGGATGTTCCTCTCCACCCAAAAAAATCAGGCCAGCATTCAGATCACGTTTCCTATTTTGTGATTTTCGTCCACTCTTCCATTTCGGTTCTGCCCGAGTTCTATCCAGGTTCACCTCCACCCTGAGTTTCATGTCTTAGATCCACTTTTTTATTTTTTTTAGTTCGGCCATTTTTACTGGTGGTTCCCTCCATCCACCCCTTCATCCAAAATTTTTCTCAATTTTTGATTCACCCATTTCATATTTTCTAAAAATCGTTCTCAAACCCATCTACAGTTCTATCCACCTGTTCCCAGATCCGACCACTAGTCACCCCAAAAATCATAACAAATCGCAACCACCTCCAAATCAAATTCTAAAAATAGTCCCAGTTCCGTGGTTTGATTACCTACAACTTTTAAGATGAGCTCGAAATCTGAATCCAACTGTACATAGGCGGTCAACGGCCATTTACAGGAAACTGATATGCTGATCTGAGATTTCAGGAGCTGTGGAGCAGAGAATTGAAAAATAGTTAAAGCCCAGGTCCGCACAGGTTCAAAAGAGTCCACTGACCCTAGATTGAAGGATTTTGAATCCCATTTCTAACGGCGCTGGTTTCGTCGCATTCCGGCGACAGGGCTGATCGTAGCGGCCGTTTTTTCCGGAGCGCGTGCTGCTGAAACAGCAACATCAGCTCGTGGACAGCATCCTCTCCACTTGGGAACTGGGGCACCCGGCCTCCGGTGAGTGTCGTCGGCTGACCGCCGTCCAGGGAAGCGTGCTGCCAGGGGTCCCCATTACAGTGGGACCCACCCCGCCAGACCCGGAGGACAGGACAGCGTGTGGGCCCCATGGCCCAATGATTTCGCCGACCGAAAAGCACGAGAAAGAGGAGTTCGACGCGTCGGGACGACATCAAGATGCTGCCCGTCAACCTGATTTGCATGATCCCCGGGGCCCACATGTGACCTTTTACCTCCCTGCGTGGAGTGGGTTGAATCTCTTTGTACCGCTGTGAATTATGTTAACCGGGGGCCCGTAAGTCAGCCGGGGTGTCTTCGCCACGCCGGGTGCGTGGAGGTAAAGGTCTTAACTCCTTGGCGGTAAATTGCTTAGCTAGTATACGGTCTTAGGCCGCTGCCGAGAGTGTAGGTACTAGCCCGTGTGTCCATGTCACCGCTGTGAGAGTGAGAGTGACCCGTCCCGCGACTCGATCCGAGTCCGGAAGTTGAGTCGAACTACCCTTGACCTCCGCCGGTTCCTTCACCGCGCACGGTCCGCGCTCTCCCTCGCTTGGGACGACGAGTGAGCTTCCACTTCTGTTAGCGACGTTTCGCCAGTAGGAGCTCGTAGTGTCGGGCTTAGTGTCTCCCTGGTGTGTGTTGCTGGTCGTGTCTTCATCTAGAGTCCGAGGGTGGCACCATATAGTGTCGTCTCCTTAGTCCGTCCTGCATCACAGCTTCAGAAAGGGAACTCAGAGGATGAGAGGGGGAGGTAGAAAGGGTCTCCTACCCTAGATTTCTGGAGGAAAGGGAAGAACAGCAAGAAGATAGGGGGAGAGGGCGCACCCTCCAAGAGCTATCTTGGGGTAAAATGCCATTTTTTCCTTCATTAATCTAAGTAAATCACAAAATACAAGCTATATATATGAAATGGCAAATGCCTCAAATTGCCCTCAGACCTAGGGTTTAGATAATATTAAATGTTTCAAACAAAATAAAAAAAATCCTAATTATATCTAATGGGGGGGCACCCCCTTGACCAAGGGGGGGGGTTGGTAAGGTAGGTGACCTACCTTTGAATTTTTAACCCCTTTGTCTCCCATGTGGTCAATTAGCATTCAAACCTTCTAGATGGCCACCTAGGATGGTTGACCAGCCCCACATAGCTTAGGTGGACCAATGGGAAAGGGCTGGGGGCCCCCTTGCTGGACCTACTAGCAAATTACATAGAAACCCACACAATCATAGAGAATGACACATTGGCTTACAAAGCCTTACAATTGCACATATACTTTCCCAAGGATATAAAAGTAAAAAAAAGGACTCAAATGTAAAATAAAAAGTTAGTACTCGGCATCGATTCCCATCAACACTCCCCGGGTGGGAAGAACTCGACCCCGTCGAGTAAGGGGTGCGGCTGCTCGAGTAGCTCCGGCGGGTCCGTCATCATACCTGGAAGCGCGGAGTACGCTCCACTCCAAGTAATTGACACCTGCTCACCCCGTATAGATTCGATATGCACACGCTGCCATGGGAATGAGGCTAGAGGTTGACACTCAGGGGTGGGGTCACTCTCAAATGAGGGAAGGCGGGTCGAAGACTCATTAGGAATCACCGCTTGTCTCGTATGTGACTAGATCCGATATGAGGTAGAACCGATCCCAATAGTCCGACAAGTCTCGAACTCGAAAGGGCTAACAACGCGAGCATACAAAAACCGACTTGACTTGACACATACATGTATAAACATACGAGACCCTAGACACACCTAATGTTAGTCCGACCTACGCATAGGCGATGGTGGACCAGGACACCCGAATATGTGCCATGCATACACTAGATGTACTCGATGGTTGACGGAATGAAGGACTCCTAGATACCCTAAGATGTACCACTCATGCATTGGCGACCTATGGGAGATTGGTGGGGAAGGGCTAGGAGATCCAAAACTACCCTCGTCATTACCCCTAGATGTAGGTACGGATTGCCAACTAGACCGAGGGGTAGGGGTGGGATAGTGAACTCCATGGAAGAAGCGGAGTGAATATGATAGCTCAGGAGGTTCACTAGTGAAGGGGTCAAAAGGGTCGAAGAAGGTATGACCCCATGAAGTGGGTTCCCCCATGACTCGGTCCCAAGTTAAGAATTCATAATCACCGTCATACATAGTGATCGGTGGGACAACGGACATGTGTAGAAAATAGGATTCCTCCCTTGGGCAAAAGGGAATGAAGTCGGGCTCGGCCAACAAGGGGAAGAATAAGAGGATCTCCGTGGTGACACAACCCACGGTGCACTCGGAGGTAATGGACCCTAAGGCCGGATGGGTGAAGCTAAGACTAGTGGGTTGGTCGAAGCCTCGGGCCAATAAGTGCGTCAACTTCCATTGTGCATCTAATCACACAATAAAGTCATCCAAAGTGTCAACATGGTGACTAGACCAGAATGTGGTATGGAAGGAGTTGACGGGAACTAGTGGTTGGGTACGGTCCATGGATGGGTAAGGAAGTGGGACCAAGCCATCCTTGAGCCAACTAAGAAGCGGCTCGGCTATGTATAGCGTACCCATTAGAAACACGGGCGGCTCGGGCCTTGGTGGCTCCAAATGAGATGGTTCCGAATAAATTTCGGAAGTAGAGGGTGGTGGCATTGGAACTCTCATGGGTGATGAAGGAGGGGGTCCGACCGCATCGGGACTCGGCTGGGAGGTAGATGCTTGCCGAAGGGCGGCATCGACTTGCCGTACGTCATCATTAAATTGATACTCAAAAGACTCGACCTCCAGGGTGACCTTATAGGACTGCGCCAGAGTGGATGCGTTGTAGATAAGACATTGGAGTTGAAAGTATAGCTGCAAAGCTCTCCGAAACTCAAAAGCAGTCATGGTGCTCTCCTCTCCAACTCCATATTCCAACCAATACTTATGATAGTCCCGAATGTACTCGGACACGGACCTATCGCCTTGGACGGGTCGGCATGGGTTGGCCATAGTTGCCAAAATGTGGGAATAGATCCCTAGGGATGGATATGCAAGGTCATTTGGACAAGACACTAGACCAACTATGCAAAGGTGGAATGCATGCACACTAAGGACAAGACGCCAAGACTCGGTACGTGGCGGAGTTAATCGATCCGAAGATCACTCGCGCAAGTGTGCGGCCTTCCCTATAGGCGTAGCCTAACGTTAGGACAACACCTTTTTACATACCGGGTTATTGGGATGAAATGCAACCTAGACCGACTTAGACGATGATTAGACGTAAATGACACTCTTTTTTTTTTTTAGACACCCTAGACTCAAATCGGACGCTCTGATACCAAACTGATGCGGGATGGACCACAGACTCGACTCAAATTAGGAATGCGATTCTCAGACTCTAGATGAGCTCACGATTTTCCCTTAGCCAGGGAAACGTGGGACCGGGCACGGTTAAGAAACCGGCCGTGAGTCACGGGTATCAGCTTTTCCGTGTAGACTCGCATCGAGTCACGAGATGGTACACTCAATCTCGCTCTCTCGCAGCGGTGATAATAAAATAACAAGCTAGAAACCTACACTCGCAGCAGCATTCAAAGCTATACAAGATAAGCAAATGCGGTAAAGAGTGGGGAGCGAGTGTACCTCCACGCTCCGAGCATGGGGAAGACGTTCTCGGCCAGTTACGGTAACTCCCGGTTAACAGCAGTAAAAGTTAATTACAACAGTTAAATTTTATCGCCCACTCCATGCAGGGAGGTAAAGGGCTACAAGTGAGCCTGGGAGGACCGACCCTGGGTTGACGGGCATCAATCTGGAGGTGAACTCGGCACGAACTCGACTTGCTGGTCTGACTCGGCACTATTCCAACTCGGTGCTGACCCAACTCGGTAGCTAACTCGGTGGACAACAAGCAATGGCTTCCAAAGGAACGCTGCCCTCCTAACGTCTTCTGGAGGCGCCGCTTGTCTGGGACGTTGGCGGGATGTCTCTGATCGACTCCCTGAAGGGGCGGCTCCTGAAGTTGACTTTTGACACTTGTTCTTGAATTTTTTTCAGACTGTAATTTCGGACCTACACACAGGACAGATCTGCAGGCCTTGACGCTAAAAATGCTTGCGCCCAGATCCGGAGGCCGATCGAGACGTGGATGGTACCGATGGAAAGAGCACTCAGAGATCTATAACATATATTTGTTTCAGATCCATCCAGTGGACGGATTGAAAATTAAAACGACTGTATGACTGTATTTTTTCTGACCCGGACTGACTGACACACAGGGCAGCAAGTAATCTACCTGAAACACACCTTTCACCGAAGAGAAAACGATTATTTTTGACTCCAAGAAAATTATGGTGGAAGGGGGTATACGATAGGAACACTGGGTAATTTTTTGGGATTTGCTAAAATTTTCTAAGTGGGTGAAGAAATTACTATAAGACGACTCTATACTATAGATCTGCAGAATGACAGATTGACAGGAGTGGTATAGAAATTGCGGGAAAAAGATCAAATGAGATCAGAATGGGGCATAAGATATATGGATGGAAAGCTAACAAAGAGAGGAAGAAGCTATCAAAATTGTAGCTCGATCAGACAACAACATAAAAATATAGATCCACGGAGGTGGGGTTCTGTCCTGATGGAGACAGAACTCCGGTGGCGGTGGCGGCGGCGGCGGCAGCTTCAGAAAGGGAACTCAGAGGATGAGAGGGGGAGGTAGAAAGGGTCTCCTACCTTAGATTTCTGGAGGAAGGGGAAGAACAGCAAGGAGATAGGGGGAGAGGGGCACACCCTCCAAGAGCTCTCTTAGTGCAAAATGTCAATTTTTCCTTCATTAATCTAACTAAATCACAAAATACAAGCTATATATATGAAATGGCAAATGACTCAAATTTCCCTCAGACCTAGGGTTTATATAATATTAAATGTTTCAAAAAAAATAAAAAAAATCCTAATTATATCTAATGGGGGGGGGCGCCCCCTTGACCAAGGGGGGGGTTGGTAAGGTAGGTGATCTACCTTTGAATTTTTAACCCCTTTGTCTCCCATGCGGTCAATTAGCATTCAAACCTTCTAGATGGCCACATAGGATGGTTGACCAGCCCCGCATAGCTTAGGTGGACCAATGGGAAAGGGCTGGGGGCCCCCTTGCTGGACCTACTGGCAAATTATATAGAAACCCACACAATCCTAGGGAATGACACATTAGCTTACAAAGCCTTACAATTGCGCATATACTTTCCCAAGGACATAAAAGTAAATAAAAGGACTCAAATGCAAAATAAAAAGTTAGTACTCGACGTCGATTCCCATCAACTCCCAATCAAGAAGAAACTTGTGCTTTGTGCTCTAGCCTTAGCCATTCTGTGAGTGAGTGTCCCATAGCAGCCCAACTTCTCCCATTTATCTAAGAACAAATCTTTGATGCCCAATGTGTCTCTAAGCCCGCATATGACCCTTACTCCAACACCTACAATCCAGACTAGAGAAATCACCCAAATTTTTTCTTGGAAATCCAATCAAAGCCCATCCACCCAATCTCATCCCTCACACCATTCAAATCAAAAACAATCTTTTCCATTGCCAAGTCAATCTAATCCAAATCACTCTTATTCATCTCCTTTTCTCCATCAACAATTTCAGCAACCTCTTTTCCATCAAGCTCAGGCCCCATATCCTCAAGCTCAATTTTCTCAGGGCCAATTTCAGCAATTTCCTTCACATCGTTCCCATCAGTCACATTATCAGCCACCTCCCACTCAGCCCACTTTTGATGACAATTTTGAACAACTCCAACAACTTATTCTTACCCAAGCGCAATCCATTTCTAAGTTATAAAACTAGATAGGGCAACTTGCTACTAATAATATGAGAAGAGAGGTAGGCCAGCTCCCTTGCCAACCGGTGGCCAACCCCCGCAATCAACAACCTCCAGGCTTCCCTCCAAGAGCTCCCATTCTTCCTCAACCCAATCAGCCCAACCAACCTCAGCTTCCCCCTCCTATAGGTCCTCAGTTCGAGAATGCCAAAGCCATCTCTAGTTTTAGGAGCGGAAAAATTCTTAATGACCCTTATCAGGCTAGGAATGTGGGTAGTAGTTCAGGCCAAGATGCCCATGAGGAGAGTGATAGTGAAGAGGAGGAGCCGGTAATTATGCAAGAAAAGAAGAGACAAGAGGGGGGAGAAAACAAGCTAGATAAAGGGAAAGCAAAGGTTGATGAAGGATCCAAAGAGTATGTTCCTAAGGTCCCATTCCCTGATGCATTAAAGCCAAAAACACAAAAGAGGAAGCCGGTCCAACAAGAAGAACTAGTGGAATTGTTTAAACAGGTAAACATCAATATTCCACTATTGGATGGAATCAAACATGTGCCGGCGTATGTAAAATTTTTAAAAGAGCTATGTACACTAAAAAGGGAACCAAAGGCGGTAACACAAAAGGTCCGCTTGTCCGAAGATGTCAGTGCAGTTGTTATGAATCATTTGCCTAAAAAGTTGAAGGACCCCGGAGCTCCACTGATCTCTTGTGATATAGGTGGAATTACATTTCATAGAGCATTGCTGGACCTTGGAGCCAGTGTGAACTTGTTACCCACCTTTATATATGAGCAGTTTGATCTAGGGGAGTTGAAACCCACATCTATAATCCTTCAACTGGCGGATCGATCTGTAAAGACTCCAAGGGGACTATTGGAGGATGTGATTGTGAAGGTGCATGAATGTTATTTCCCGGTGGACTTTCTTATTCTGGATATGGCCTCGTCCCAAGAATTAAAGCACACACCTATCATTTTAGGACGTCTGTTTCTTGCTACGGTCAAGGCCAATATAAATTGCATCACGGGGATGATGGATATTTCTTTCGGAGGAGAGAAGGTTTCTCTAAATGTGTTCAAAGCATCTCAATATCCGAACCATGAGGAGGAATGTAGTGTCTTTGATGTTTTTGAAGAACTAATTGAAGAAAGTCCGGAAGTTTATGAGGAATGTCTAGAAGAGAGTAGCATGCTCCAGGATTCTCCACTTTCTAGTGCACCCTACTCTAGAGTAGAGCCACTCCCTCCACTTCAAGCTGAACATATTCTTCCATCCTTGGATCAACCGCCTAGTCTAGAATTGAAGCCTCTGCCGGATCCTTTGAAGTATGCTTATCTAGGTCCTAACCAAACTCTGCCCGTAATCATTACTTCCAACCTCACCGCTGCTCAGGAATCCCAACTCCTAGATGTCCTTCAGGAGCACAAGAGGGCGATAGGTTGGTCAGTGGCAGATTTGAATGGTATTAGTCCGGATGTGTGTGTGCATTAAATTTACTTGGAAGACAATGCCAAGCCAAGCAGAGAGATACAGCGTCGGATGAATCCAAGTATGAAGGAGGTAGTGAAGAAAGAAGTTGTCAAATGGTTGGATGTCGGGATCATATATCCCATTTCCGATAGCAAGTGGGTCAGCCCAACTCAAGTTGTTCCCAAGAATCAAGGCTGACAGTTGTAACAAATAAGAAAGGAGAAGAAGTTCCTACACGATTACCAACAGGGTGGAGAATCTACATTGATTACAGAAAACTAAATTCAGTTACAAAGAAAGATCATTTTCCACTACCATTCATAGATCATATTTTGGAGAGACTGGTAGGGCAGAAGTACTATTGCTTTTTGGATGGCTATTCTGGGTACAACCAGGTTGCTATTTACCCGGAAGATCAAGAGAAGACAACGTTCACATGCCCCTATGGCACATTTGCTTTTAGAAGAATGCCATTTGGGTTGTGTAACGCTCCTGCCACATTCAGCGGTGTATGATGTCCATTTTCTCTGACATGGTGGGCGAATGCTTGGAAGTTTTTATGAATGACTTTTCAATGTTTGGTGATTCTTTTGAAGATTGTTTGGGAAATTTAACTCGGGTATTGAAAAGGGGCATTGAGTTGAATCTAGTGTTGAGCTGGGAGAAGAGCCACTTCATGGTAAGAGAAGGGATCGTTTTAGGCCATGTAGTTTCAAAGAGGGGAATAAAAGTTGACAAAGCCAAGGTAGATTTGATTTCTAATCTTCCTCCCCCCTCTTCGGTCAAACATATCCGCTTCTTTCTTGACCATGCAGGATTCTACAGCAGATTCATTCAAAACTTCTCCACTATTGCTCGACCACTCACACAATTGCTTGCCAAGGACACTCCCTTTCATCTTGATAAGTCCTGTCTAGAGGCGTTCAATTCTTTGAAAGCAGCCCTCACACAAGCTCCCATTCTCCAATCTCCTGATTGGTCGCTCCCTTTTGAGATCATGTGTGATGCCTCAGACTATGCTATAGGAGTTGTCCTAGGTCAAAGAGTTGAAAAGAAGCCCGTGGTGATCTACTACGCGAGCCGCACCCTCGCTAATGCCCAAATGAACTACACCACCACGGAAAAGGAATTGTTAGCTGTTGTGTTTGCCCTTGAAAAGTTTCGATCATATCTGTTAGGGGCGAAAGTCATTGTTTATTCCGATCACTCAGCATTAAAATTTTTGATGTCTAAGAAGGAAGCCAAACCCCGTCTCATACGGTGGATTTTGTTACTACAAGAGTTTGAATTGGAAATCAGAGACAAGAAGGGGTTGGAGAATGTTGTAGCTGATCACTTGTCTAGGATTGTGATTCCTAAAAGTGCTCCTATGTCTGATTCCTTCCCCGATGAGCAAATCATTTCCATCTCTCACACCTCAACCCCCTGGTACGCTCACATAGTCAATTACCTGACGGTAGGATAGATTCTGGGAGGGTGATCTAGACAGGAGAATGATCGATTCTTTGCGAAGGTTAAGTACTACTTTTGAGAGGACCCAGAACTGTTTCACATGGGTCCAGATCAGATAATAAGAAGATGTGTCCCTAAAGAGGAGCAACAATCTATTTTGAACTTCTGTCATAATCTCGCTTGTGGGGGACACTTCTCAGGAAAGAAAATAGCAGCGAAAGTGTTACAGAGCGGATTCTATTGGCCCACATTATTCAAAGATGCTTATGAATTTTCCAAAACTTGTTTAAGGTGACAAGCCATGGGCAACAATTCAAAAAAAGATATGATACCGCTCAGTCCCATTCTGGTAGTAGAGATTTTTGATGTTTGGGGAATAGACTTTATGGGACCATTTCCACCTTCATTTGGCAATGAATATATTTTGGTGGCGGTGGACTATGTTTCGAAATGGATTGAAGCTGTTGCTACTAGGACAAATGATCACAAGGTCGTGATGAAATTTGTGAAGAAACGCATTTTTTCTAGATTTGGTTGTCCTAGAACTATCATTAGTGATAGGGGCTCTCACTTTACTCATTTTCAATTCCGAGCTCTGCTTCGCAAATATGACATCACTCACAATCTCTCTACCCCCTACCATCCCCAAACCAGTGTCTAGGTAGAAGTGTCCAACAGGGAGATAAAAATCATTCTGCATAAGACAGTTCGGCCAGATAGAAAAGACTGGTCCGAGAGACTAGATGATGCACTCTGGGCCTACAGAACTACATTTAAGACTCCCATTGACATGTCACCTTATCGCCTCATTTTTGGAAAAGTCTGTCACTTGCCCGTAGAGCTTGAACATAGAGCATATTGGGCCATCAAATAAGTCAACTTCGATCTCACTCAAGCCGGGGCCCAAAGAGCTCTACAACTCAATGAACTGGAGGAACTAAGAAATGAAGCCTATGAAAATTCAAAGATTTATAAAGCTAAAATCAAAGCATTCCATGACAAGCATATTCACAGGAAAACTTTTTATGAGAATCAAAACGTTTGACTTTTTAATTCTAGGCTGTGCTTGTTCCCTAGTAAGCTCAAATCCAGATGGGACGGACCATTTGTAATTGTTAAAGCTTTTAACCATGGTGCCGTCAAAATTTTGAATCCTAAAAATCGTCATATTTTCACTGTCAACGGTCAAAGGTTGAAACCATACTTGGAAAATGAGCTGTTATCACCAAAAGAATCTATTGTTCTAAGTGGTCTGGAATAAAATCTTCTTGAGCTCTCATGCGTCTAGCTGAAAACGGAAAACTTAGCGCTTCTGGGAGGCAACCCAAGGTTGTTGTTGTTATTGTTGTTGTTGTTGTTTGACGTTTTTGTTTGAGTGTGTTTTAGTAGATAAGTCAAGGCCAAGGAGAGAAAGTCGTCGCCGTCCATGACAATGATGGAGGTTTCATCCCGCATATCCGGTTGTCTCTTTTCTACTCCGAAGTATTTATTGATATATTGTTCTATTACTTTCAATTCTATATGCCATTGAGGACAATGGCATTCAGGTTGGGGGGTGAGAAAAATTTTCATGATGCATATAGTACAACCTGATAGGAGTCCTGTCTTGCATGTCATCGTTGCACGAAAGTAGAAAGATGTAAACCCCATCTTGAGTTTCATGATTCATACTTAAATTAAAAGTAATTCTGGAATATAAAAGATTAGGGAGAAAGATGATGGGAAATTTAGTCAATATAGCAATGGAAAATTGATATAAGAATCCTTTTAAAGTTCATGTGCACTTTAGAAAAAAAAAATTTACATTGCACACTAATGAAACAAGCAAGACAAGCCCCCTGTCATTTTAGGTATGATGTCTGATATTATGCATTTCTTAAGAAAAGAGATCTTTTTACAAAGCTTTCTACCAAATTATCTATCAAATAAGTGCAATGGCACTATGAAAAAAAATACGATGAAAAATGCCCCTAGTCTTAGTAACCGGACCTACTTCACCTAAGACGTGTTGAGGTTCGCGTAAAACGAAAAAAGAAATCTAGATATGCAAAATTGGGCCTGCTTCTCCTAAGGCAAGAGTCGAGGTTCACGTTGAGTAGTGAAGGGTAGTGCAGCATCATATGTGGTACAAAAGATCCCAAAGGGACAAAACAATAAGGCAGACAAAAAGCTAATATACTTAATGCTCTGATCTAAGAGGTGCAGGGTTGAAAGGCATTTGCTTGAAATAGCGAATGGGGGATGCAATTGTCTAAGCTGTGGATTTGGTAGTTACACATGCACAAGTGCTATTGAGCTTTGATTTAACTTTTTACTATTAAGTTCCTACATAAGGCTAGTGTGCATTAATGATTCCAGATTCCTAATCTTTGGTTGATTCTATGAAGGAAGAGCTGGATATGAGAGTATGAATTTTACAAACTCTTGTTAGTACTTAAATTCAATTTATTTACATTACTAAGGGACTAGCAATGAGTAAGTTGGGGGTGTGATAAGTGTCCATTTCTTGTGATAATTCATCACATGTACACCATTTTATGTGCATATAATTAGGCAATTATGCATGATCTATCATTAATCTCAACTTCGCATGTACATTGGACCTTTCACGTAAATTAATTTAGTTGACGATTTTATTTAATAAAATGAAGTTGAGAGTCATGAACATTAATTATCCATTACATAATTGTGAGCAATTGTGATTCATATGCACATTATAGTAACTTTCATGTATTAAATCATAATTATGTGTGTGCAGGACACCGAAGGTAATTACAAAAGAAGTCGGGGGCAAAACGGTCATCACCACTTTGACCAAGTTAAATAAAGAATTTAAAATATTTTGGTTGGAGGGAAAAGAAAGTTCAAAATTTTGAATTCAAAGTTTGAAAAAGGAAAATTCAAAGTTTAAGTTTGAAAAGGAGGAAAATGATATTCAATGTTTGAAAAGGAGATTCAAAGTTAGAAAGGGGGTGTCCAAAGTCTAAGAAAGGGGGTGCCCACCTCCTTTTCCTTTTCCCCATGCATCATATTCTACTTAAATCACAGTCATCCATCTCCTTTTGATACAATCTCCACCCTCCATTGACCCAACTTTCCCTATAAATAGGCTATGACAAGGAGGTGAAGGGGAGTTCTTCTTTTGGCAATTTCTTTCCCAACCTTAGGTCGTCGATGTCTCCCCCTTATGTTCGTTTTATGCTCCTGCACTCTTCATGTAAGTTCTTCAATTTTAAATGCTCTACAACTTCTTCTTCTGCATCATTTTCTAATTTCTTCTAGTGTTTAAGCTATTTTATGTTTTCCACTGTACTAAACTGTTCATCTATGAACTAGTGTTTCTCTCTGTTCTTCCCCTTATTTATCCACTTTTTAATCATTTTATGCTCTTGCTGTCTTCATGAAAGATCTTTTTTTTACGTGTTCTGCAATTTCTTCTTCTACATCATCTTCTAATTCTCTCTGGTCTGTAAGTTATTTCTTATTTTTCAACTTACTATCCCGTGATTGTACTATTCATCTGATGTACTAGCTTTTGTTATTCCTCCATTTTGAAGCCCTTCTACTCTTCTTTTCTATCTGAGTTCTTCATAAACGTTCTTCCTCTATTGTAGATCTAGATTTTATTCTTCTACCACTTCCTCTAATGCCATCACAGTTTTAAGTTATTTTTAATTCTTCTCTGTTCAGTTTTTTTCTACACAGTTACTGTTCATCCATGCAGACCACTTCCCTTCTTCCTCTGATTTCACCATCTTCCTCACATTTTCTCTCTCTATGCCCTTTATCAAAGTTCTTTCTCTCTTTCCCTGCTTCAACTTCTACTTCTTGGGCATCCCCTAATTCATCTTGGGATCAAAGTTATTCACCCTCCAAAGGTAGCTTCAACGACGAAGGTGACTTCCTCTTGGTGTAGACGACATCTTCCGCAAGGTGGTTCGTGATCTAAGGCCAAGAGAGGATGGCGCCGTCATCACCATTACTGCTATCATCTCCAAACTCTAGGCTTTTTTTGTTCTTATTGCTTTTGTGTTATTTCACTTCATTGTAATCTTGTTGCGTCATTAGTGTAATCTTGTTTCGCATTTCATGTACTCTTTCTTTTAAGTTAATAAAAGGAGTTATTATTTTGACCTAGTTCTTGCTCTTCTTACCTCTCTACCTCTTTCTTCTATCTCTTCTTTCCACTTCATGTAATTATTTTCTATAGCATAGGCACATAGTCATAGGTGTTTTTAATTAAGTGTTTCGTTTGCTCATCATTTCACTATTTTCTTCAATCAATCAAATCACAAATATTTTCCAAAGGAGTCCAAAGTTTTTAACTTTAAAAATCTCTTCTTCTCTGTGGATTCGACTCTTCTCGCCACCATATTACGTCTCTCTTTCATGTAGTGCGAGTTGAAATTATTTGAGATTGATATGTGTGTTTTAAACGACGAACTTTCGCGTGATCATAGTGTTCCCTTCATCTGACTGAATACTCAAGGGTATCAACTTGCAAAATTGCAAAAGAAATGTGGGATCACCTTGAGGTAATATATGAAGGGACACAGCAGGTACGTACAACCAAAGCTAATATGTTGGTATCTGAATATGAGAAGTTTAGAATGAAATTTGATGAGTCCATTTCAAATATGTATGCTAGGCTAACCTCGTTCACTAATGGCTTGACTGAGCTAGGAAAGACATATACTGAGCAGGAGATAGTAAGAAAGATACTCAGATCACTAACTCCTGTCTGGCATACAAAGGCCACGGTGGTTGAAGAATTAAAGGACCTAACCACCATCAAAGTAGTAGAACTCATAGGGTCCCTGATGACCTATGAGATGAATCTGAGGAACAAAGAAGCTGAAGTGAGTAAAAAGAAGCCTTTGGCTCTTAAACCCGGACCAAGCACCAAGGACCTATCTGAAGATGAGCATTCAAGCAACAACACTGAAGAAGATGAAGTTGCCCTATTGACAAGAAAGTTCAGAAAATTTTTAAGAAAGGAAGGTACATGCTTTACTAAGAAGAAGCCCCAGGTAGGAAGAGGTTTCAGGCCAAGACCTAAAAATGCTAAAAAATCTGAAAAGCTTGTATGTTACTCTTGCAGGAAATCAGGACACATCAAGTCTGAATGTCCTGAAGAAGCTAAGAAAGCTATGCCCAGGTGGAAGAACAAGAAGAAGCAGGCCATGGTGTGCACTTGGAGTGATGATGAAGAAGAATAAACTGAAGACAACTCCTCTGAAGAGAAAAAAGATGATCTCTGCCCAATGGCCATAGGAGAAAATGACAACGAGGTGAGCTCTCCCTTTGAGCATTTCTCCACTGATGATTGGGAAGAAACTTACTTTGAACTGATGAACAAATATGAAGTATACAGAAAAGAAAACAAAATCTTAAAAAAGAAGGTTGAATCATGTGGGCATGACAAAGCTCTCAATGAAAAGATAATCCTTCTAGAAATTGAAATTGAAGATTTAAGAAAAATGAATGAAAATCTTGAAGAAGGAAGAAAAGAAATTAGAGATTTGGAAGATGAAAATGAAAGGCTAAGAGATGAAATTGATGAATTAAAATTAAAAATGCAAAGCTATGCAAAGGACAATAATCTGTGTAATGAAAATGTTGAAGCTTTTAAACAGGTCAACTCTCAACTGTTGAAAGAAAATGAGAAACTTCAAAAGGACCTAGCAGATAAACAAACCTCTCTTGAAAAATTTGTTGATGGGAGTGAAAACTTGAATGCCCTGCTAGGAACCAAAAGTAACTTCAACAGAGAAGGGCTAGGATATGAGCCGACCAAAAAGAAAACTTTTAGGTTAAAAACCATCACTTTTGTCTCATCTTCCGAAGCATCTACCTCCAAATCAACACACCAAGTAAATATTAAAAACAAAAGAAAAGAGAAGATAGGAGATCTAATTAACAAAAATTTCCAACAACCCAAAAAGGTTCACAAACAATCTCAAACAGGTTGACAACTGTCCAAGCCTCAGCCTGCACATCACAGAGAAAGAGACAGTTATAATGTTAGAACAGGTCAGGACACTCCATGGAATAGGTCGACACCCACCAGGTCAAATGCCCAACAAAATCTCAGGTTTGCACCAACAGGTCGACAATTTCCTTACAGGAGGTCGACACATCCACCATCTAGAAACAGTTATAGATGGACTGAACAGTGGACAGGTCGAGACTTTGCCTTCTACAGATCGGCACCTCCATGGGTAAGGAACAATAATGCTCCCTATGGTCATACATTCACTCAACCCCAACGACCTAGGAAATATGACACTTCCTACTTATCTAGACCAACAGACTGGAATAGATGGACCAATCAACAGTCCTTTTTCACCACTTCCAAAACTCACAAAGTCCAAAAGACTAAAGAGAAGAAAAATCAGATCTCCCAACAAAGCAAAGATGCTAAGAAAGTTTGGATTTCGAAGTCTATCTTATCCTGCTTTGCAGAAATGAAGAAACTATTGGGACCCAACTGTCATTGGGTTCCAAGCATTGTCACTTAATTCCTCGTGCAGGAGTGTCTTGCAGCCGTGCACAACCGTTGGTATCTTGATAGTTGCTGCTCAAGACACATTACTGGAGACAAAACAAAATTCTATCTGCTGGTTGAAAAGGAAGCTGGACATGTCACATTTGGAGGAAACAACAAAGGAAAAATTATTGGTTCAGGTAAAGTTGGTAAGAACCCCTCCAACTCAATTGATAATGTATTACTTGTTGATGGTCTGGAGTACAACTTGCTGAGCATTAGTCAACTATGTGATAAAGGTCATACTGTAGTTTTTGACTCCAATGAATGTAAAATCTTGCAACCAAATTCAAAGGAAACCATGTTTTCAGGCAAAAGAGTCAATAACGTGTACATGTTTGACTTAGATGACCCTGCTCACATAAATCTTTACCTTGCTGCATCAAAATCTGAATTAGCCTGTTTGTGGCATCGCAGACTAGGACATGTTAGTTACAACACTCTTCATAAATTGGTAAAGCATTCAATTGTCAAAGGTCTGCCTGAAATCAAATTCAAACTGAACACTAAGATTTGTGATGCATGTGCTCAAGGAAAATAGACTAGAAAGTCTTTCAAGAGCAGAACTGAAAACTCATCATTTAAACCAATTGAACTAATCCATATGGACTTGTTTGGCCCAACCAAAACAGCTAGCTTAAGTGGTAAAAGATATGGTTATGTCTTGGTGGATGACTTTACTAGATTCACTTAGGTATTCTATCTTGCACATAAAAATAATGCCTTTGATGAGTTTCAGGCACTGTATATGCAAGTGAAGCAAGATGGTAAGTTTAAAATTTCTAACATTATTTCAGATCATGGTGGTGAATTCGACAATGCTGACTTTGAAAATTTGTGTAGGACCGAAGGAATCATTCACAAGTTTTCATTACCATGAATTCCTAAGCAAAATGGGGTAGTTGTGGGGAAGAATAGAACTCTCATAGAAATGGCACGCACAATGCTTATGGAAAGGCATCTACCTAGGAGATTTTAGGCTGAAGCGGTAAACACTGCATGCTATATCATCAACCGGTCAATGGTAAGACCCCTCACCAAAATGACTCTATATGAGCTACTAAAAGGTAAAAAGTCATCTCTCTTTCACATGAAGGTGTTTGGGTAAAAGTGCTTTGTTCATAACAATGACAAAAGAGTTCTGGATAAGTTTGAGCCCAAGAGTGAAGAAGGAATATTCCTTGGGTACTCTGACAAATCTAGAGCTTATAGAGTCTACAATGTTAGGACCCTTTGTGTAGAAGAATCTCCTCACATCACTTTTGATGAGATTGATCATAACAACCCTTACAGGGAAAATGATGATGGGGAATTCCTAAACATAAGAGGAAGAGAGGAACTTCCATAAGAAGAAATCCAAGAAAATGAGGACCAAGGAGAACCAAGTAATACTCCAGTAACCAAAGCAAATGAAGGTAATGCTCAACCTGATCTAAGAGTGTGAAAAGATCATCTGTTGGAAAACATCTTAGGTAATCTGCATGACCGAACCAAAACTAGGTCTCATTTCAAAATTATGGATGAAATTGAACAACTTGCTCTTGTGTCTCAAATTGAACCCAAAAATGTTGTAGAGGCCCTAAAAGATGAAAACTAGATCAATTCCATGCATGATGAGTTAAACCAGTTTGAAAGAAATAAAGTATGACATCTTGTTCCAAGGCCTAAAGAAAAATCTATCATAGGAACAAAATGGGTGTTTAGAAATAAGCTAAGTGAAGATGGAAAGATAGTAAGAAACAAATCCAGATTGGTGGCTCAAGGGTACAATCAAGAATTTGGCATAGATTATGAAGAATCTTTTGCTTCTGTTGCTAGACTTGAGGCCATTAGAATTTTGCTAGCATTTGCATGTTCTCATAAGATCAAACTGTAGCAAATGGATGTTAAGAGTGCTTTTCTTAATTGTCTTATTAAAGAAGAAGTCTATGTAGAGCAACCCCCCGATTTTGAATGCATATATTTCAAAGATCATGTTTATAAGTTGGACAGGGCCTTGTATGGCTTGAAGCAGGCACCTAGAGCTTGGTACGATAGGCTAAGTTCATATCTCACCGAACATGGGTATTCAAGAGGTAATGTAGATTAGACACTATTCACCAAGAAACAAGGTAAAGATATCTTGATAGTTCAAATTTATGTGGATGACATAGTGTTTGGGTCCACTAAACCTCAAATGTGTGAGGAGTTTGCTAAACTCATGACCAATGAATTTGAAATGAGTCTAATGGGTGAGCTTCAATTCTTTTTTGGCCTACAGATTAGTCAAAGCAATGAAGGTTATTTTATCAACCAAGCCAAGTATGTGAAGGAGTTGCTGAAAAAGTTTAATCTGACCAACTGTAAGCCCTTGGGAACTCCAATGGGGACTGCCACTTCACTAGATGCAGATGAACAAGGTCTTCATGTAGATGCAAAGAGATACAGAGATATGATTGGATCATTGCTCTATCTAACTGCATCTAGACCAGACATTCAATTTAGTGTTTGCCTTTGTGCTAGATTTCAGTCTAGTCCTAGAGAGTCCCACTTGACTGCGGTCAAGCGTATCTTTAGATACCTTGTTGGCACTCAAGAATTGGGACTATGGTATCCTGCATCTTGTGAACTTTCACTTATTTCATATTCTGATGCAGATTATGCAGGATGCAAATTGGACCGCAAGAGCACTAGTGGCTATTGCAAATTTCTTAGTGGGTGTTTGATTTCTTGGGCTTCCAAGAAACAGCACTCGGTTGCACTCTCAACTGCAGAAGCAGAATATGTTGCTGCAGGGAGTTGTGGCACCCAAGTGCTGTGGATCAAACACCAACTCCAAGACTATCTAATAGATCTTGGCTGTGTACCCATTCTGTGTGATAACACAAGTGCTATAAATCTTGTAAAAAATCCAGTCATGCACTCTAGGACTAAACACATTGAAATTAGGCATCACTTTATAAGGGATGAAGTTCTCAAAAATCACTTTAAGCTACATTTTGTAGACTCGAAAAATCAGATTGCAGACATCTTCACAAAACCCTTAAGCAATGACAGGTTCACAACTCTAAGGAGAGAGCTTGGTCTGTGCAGACCTCAGTCTACTCAGGTTTGAGCTATCAATTCCTCCTTAATGATCTGCATACTTATCTTTACCATGATTGAAACAAGCATATCTGAATTGATTTAGATCTGGTCCATTTGGTATATGAACCTTACCTGGAATGATTGTCACATTCAGGGGGAACTTGCTTATACTTATGAATGTCTTTAATTGAACATCATCTTGTGACTGCATGGTATATCAAATGTTGAGAAGTGAAATGACAGGTTAAGCCTGTCAGGAAACTCTCCTCATCCGTGAGGATAGGACTCCGCCAAGTACCATGAGTCAGAACTGTACATTGCTATCTGCGTTGTTGATCTCCTGTGCATAAGCATGTTTAAAGCTTTAGTATCCAATCCATCATTTCTCAGTGGCTGCAAAAGGTAAAACCCTTCTTGAATGACAGTCTGAAAGAAGAAAGTCAGATGCATTGGCAGTAAAAGATGGCAGGTGTCTGTCAAAAATGAAGAATCACAGAAGCTAGCAGAGAACAGCATGTGGTACTGATATGTGTCGAGACATGCTGAACAATGCATGTTGAACAGGACGACACCTCCTTGATATGTGTCAAGACATACAGCTCAGAAACTGGTGTTGAAATCGACACCTTCAAGTCATGTGTCGAGACTGTCTAACTGTCGCTTTGGTTTTGAAGAACAAATGGAGAGTTTCCTTGACTCCCTCTTTTCACTACTTCCTTCAATTCCACCTCACATCGCCTTCCTCTGAACCTTTACTTTTCACTGAGCATCAAGTGAGGGGGAGTTGAGAAAATTTTCATTCATCTATACAACCCCGGGTGAGTTTTGTTATATTACTCCTGTTAAAGAAATGGTTTTTTGTTTATAATCCGCATTTTCATGAAACATTGCATTGAGTTTTACCATACTTGCATTCTTAATAGGATTGAAACATTTCTTAAGTCCTTGAAGATAACCCTTGCCCCTACGTCTGAAACTTCACTGCAACTTGGCTCCTTGGCTTTTGAAATGATTGGCATGTATTGTCTTTAAACATATTCCCTTCTTGAAGTTCATTAGAGAATACGCCTATAAAAACCTTGCTGCTATAATCTCAGAGCAATGACTTCACTTCAGAGAAATTAGATCCTTCATTAATGAAATGAAAGGTTAATCTAGTCATGATGAGGAAAGTCACCTCTGTTCAAAAGAATTCAGAAAGATAAGCTACACTGAGTAACCGGGGACTCTGGCGTCTAAACAACGTGTTTCCTTGAGTGTATGCTATATCAGACTGGTTATTTAATTAAAAACAAATTGGGTTGGGGTTGGCTCTACAACATGCTTCAAAATAAAAAGGTTTTGTGTTTATTTTCAATGCTTGCTTATCTTCTCTTCCAATCATGCCGAATGAATTGATGCGTAAGTCAAAAGCGCTTGGGTCTATTCTCTTGCTTTTTCAAATGTTTAAGTCATATTATTTGTTGCAAATGGTTTGCTCAAACTGTTATTCCTCAAAAATGGGCCTATAAGCCTTAAACCATATGACCTTAACATTGGGGCATATACACCATTTCAACTTCAGGGTTGTCAATTTTCAAAAATATAAATATCAACTTTCCCCATTTATCTCGACGGTGAAACCCAAATTCTAACATCTTCTTCTCGTTTCAACTCTATTTATCTCTCTCTCTCTCTGGCGACTCTGCACATCTACGCCGTGGAGGTCGACGCCCTGCTGCCTCCTTCGTTCCCTCTTGCGCCAGTTCCCCAGCTAGCCCTAGTTGCTCTCTGCCTCCCTTCCACCCTTTCGTCCACTCTCCATGACTCCACCGGTCACCCGCGGCAAGAACAAAGAGGTGGCTTCTTCCAAGAAGACCGCTACTTCGATAGCTCCTTTTGAAGGGAGATCCAAACGTTTTGAGGACCGCCTAGCTGCAGAACAAGCCAGGAAGAGGGCTGCCAAAGCCCAGGGGTCCAACACAATTTAAGGGTTCACCGCCGCCAACTCCGGCCAAGCGGCCACGGCTGTTAGCCAAGGAAAAAGGGAAGGCCACAGCTCAGTCTACCCCTCAGAAGCCCAACACTGCTGCCTCTCCCAGGGAAGAAGACAGTGATCCCACCAGGATTCTCTCCCCTAGGTATGTAGATTTCAGTGACCAAGAGATGCTTGTGTATTTTCCTGAGCTACTTCCGTTATTTAAATTCCAAGGTTGGAGACAATTTTTGTCTGCGCACAGGGTATACTACCCATTTTTGGTTCAGCAGTTCTATAAGAACTTGTACTTTGATGAGAAAAAGAAAGGTCTTCGGACTATGGTCAAGGGGGTTTCCATCAAGCTTACAACTAAGCTTCTTCACAGAGCTTTACACATACCCCGTGATGGGGGGATAGAATCTGAGGTTGAGATAGATTTGTCTGCAGCTTACACCATCCTTACTGGAAAGCCTATAAATCCTCAGGATGACACCCAACTTTTGGTGAAACACTTTGACACCATTCGGTTTCCCCCACTGCAGCATCTACTGCATCATATTTTCACTACCATGATTACCCCACAAGGGGGTGGCAGAAGCAGACTTACTGAGACATAGAGATTCCTATTTTACTGTCTGTTCAACAAATACTATGTTTGTCTTCCAGAGATTATGCTTCAGGTTATGGAAAGTTGCACTTGCAACAGGCATAGCCTCCCTTATGCTACTCACCTTACTGCCATCTTTCATAAGGTTGGCATCCCCCTTGACAAGGAAACTTCCATGTCTATTCCCCAGAGAAACGTCTACACCCTGAGGTTTATTCTAAACTATATGCACTTCAAGAAGGAAGGTAAAATTGGTGAGGAATTTACCTGGTCATGTACCTGACCCTCCTATTCAGCCAGCTTCACAGGAACAGCTTCCACAGGACCAACCTCCACAAGGTCAGCAAGCACAGGCTCAACCAGATTTAGAAGCACAGATAGATCAGCATGAGGAACTGCTTCATGCAGATATTTCCTTTGAGCAGGCTCCTTAGTAGCAGCAGTTTGCAGATCCCATGGACCAGCTTGGGATGATGATGTCATTTGGTATCCAACCTCCCTCGTCTCTAGAAAATGAGCCTAGAGTGTTCACTACAAGGGATGCCCCACCTGAATTTCATACCGAGGCCTCCACCTCACAAGGTCCTGCATTTGGAGCCACTGGCAGTTTAATGGATATTCATCCTGCTCTCATTCAATTTCTCACTGCCCAATTTGGGAGTTTGAATTCCTCCTGTCGTCAGATCAGTCTATAGGTAGACAGACTGGAAGCTAGACAACTCCATTATGAGCAAGTTCAGAACAGTCGATGGGAGAAATTTCTGCACGACAAACATAAGTCAGATGAAAGGTTGAAGAACTTCATGACGTCCTTGATAACTGTGTATGAACGAGCAGGAAAAATCATTAAAAGACTAAGAGAGATCCACACTGACACCCAAGAGAAAACTGTTGAAATGGTCATGCATGCCTATGACATCCGAGAAGATCAAGGTAATATCAACATTAAGTGGGCCAAACTGATGGAGTCCTCTAATCAGCTAGCTGAACAAGTGGCTGGAGCCACTACATCTACCAGAGGATAAGCGGCTGGTGCTACTACCTCCATCAGGGCACATGTGACCGTAGAGATCAAGATATCTATTGATGCCCCCTCCAATCTAGCAAGAACCCTCAATGCCTCTACTTCTCACTTACTGGATGCTTCCCAAAGGTTGAAAGGGAAGCTGTATTCTGACACCAATAAGCTCCTTGATGCCTCCTCCAAGCTTGCTGACATAGTTCATACTGACACAGCTAGAGTAGTCAATAGCACCACCAAAGCTGAGGCAAAGATGGATGTCGTATACAAGAAATTGGATACTGTTGGTAGTGAAATCTTGGAGCTCATACGTCTGCATAAAGCTTAACTCCAACCTGCTCTGTAGGACGCCGGTGATGAATGGTGCCCTCCTCCTCAAACAGAAGCCACCTCTTCTCGTTTTCCACTACAAGGCTCCCAACAGAGGGCTGAAACTAAATACATTTGTGAGATGATGTATACCTTGCTCAAGGACATCAAAGAAAACGCCCAGAACTTACACCATTTTATCAGTCAGACAGATGAGTAGTTAAATCGCAGGGTTGATTCTCTAGAGACAGCCGTCTCCCACCTGCAACATGAGTTCCAAGAGGCATAGATCCTGCACCAGGCCTACACCAGCACCATGCCTCCACCACGGCAGCCTCCTCTTTCACCCCCTCCTTGCTGATGACAAAGGGGGAGAAGTATTGAAGCATCATCAAGCATCTGGCATATACCTAGCTTTTTCATCTAGATTTTTGCATGTAGATTTGCAGTATAACTGCTTGAACACTCATCCTTGCTTGATCTGTACAAAACTATGGTTGTCTAAATGAATCAAATCTTTTGTTGCTGTTAAAAATGCTCCTTGATGAAAAATGATAACTTTTAGTGGTTGTGTGAATGAATAAATTTTACTTGGTTGAAGGCTCTTCAAACCAAATTGATTGTATTGCTATATGAATGCTTGAACATAATGATTCATGGTTGTCATCATCAAAAGGGGGGAGAATGTTGTGTCCCCTAATTTTGATGATAACAAATCACAAATCATTAGTATATGTTTGAAAAATATCTGACTTAAATTGGCTTGATGAATTGATTAAACAAGTGCAGAAGAATCTCACTAAAAGATGTCTCGACACGACCCAGTGATGTCTTGATGCTTCCAGATGAGATTATACAGATACTTTAACAAATTGAGCTCCAACACAATATAATGTGTCGACACATCATACTCATGTCTCGACACATACCGAAGAATTCAAGCTGAAGCTGTTCTGCCTAAGTATCTGGATTCACCGATGTCTCGGCACAAGGCGCTCATGTCTCGACACCATATTACAACATCTTTGCACATGGATCACATGTCTCGACACCGTTTGGTGTTGTCTCGACACTTCAGCCATGGTACTTCAAGATTTCAAAGGGATGTCTCGACACACTGGAGGTAAAGTGTCGACACATCATCATTCAACCAGAACATGTTTGAAACCGACAGAAGCTGTGTACAAGGCTTTTTTAAGGGATGTCTTGACACACTGACAGTAAAGTGTCGACACATCCACGATCAACCAGAACGATTCTTCAAGATATTCAAAGGAATGTCTCGACACACTACAAGGAAAGTGTCGATACATTATGTTCGTCCAGAACAGATCTGGATCCAACGGGAGCTAATTTCAAGATCCGGAACTTAATCCAGAGGATCCGTCTGCTCTGAAAAAAGTCGTCAGATTGCGTTGGTGTCAGAAGACTGTGTTTTCGCAGAGATATTTTCTGAAGAAAATCGTACCCTTGCTCAAATGGTCTCCTACCTACCCACATTCGTGCAAACTTGTCAAGAAGATAGTCAACTGTGCAAGTGGAAGTAGATCTAATAATGTGGATGTGACATTCTAGGTGTTGCTTGAAAAGTGGACAACGTTGGTGTCGCCCTAGGACACCAATATATATAAGGAGCATGTGCTCCAGTTCGAAGAGAGATGAGAGAGTAGAAGTGAGCTAAGAAGAGCACTGAGGAGAAAACGAAGAAGAAAAAAACTTGCTGTGCAAGCTGCTCTTCATCCTGATGCTACCGGCGCGAGTGAACCTAGAAGAAGACATTTTTCACTTCCTCACGATGAAAAGAAATCTTCAGTGGCTACTATGAAGATTTAACAAGAAGAAGAAAACCAAGGCTCTCTCAAGCTCATTCCCAGACAGTAGACTTCTTTGTCATAGACATTTCATTACGATACTCTGTCTGGCCATTTCATCTTTTGTTTGCTTTTCTACTAAACAAACTTCTCCTCATTAGATCCCTACCCGCGTGTAGGAAGACAGAAGGCGTGGTCGCCTATCTGTGTGGTCTGGGGTGTGATCCCACAAGCTGTGCGACAGCGGAGTGTGAGAGTGTATCTCTCTGCTAGAAGCTGTGAATCAGCGGTTATGCTCTGGCACTAGTAAAGCCTCACTGTGTTGTGTGAGGGGTGGACGTAGGTCTCTAGATTGAGACTGAACCACCTTAAAGATCTTGTCTTGTGGTTTGTCTTCTCTCTTGTTCCAATGATAGAAAATTGATATGACCGCTTCCAGGAATCCTGTGTGCATCAAGTATTTCAGTTAGTAACTATTATCTATCTCTTATCCGCTGTGTTAGTCATAGTTTTTATTTCCGCAAAGAAGGGCAAAGAAAAGGGGATGATCTATTCACCCCTCCCCTCTAGATCTACCTATCACCACTCAACACTTCCATCGTCCGATGATTGAATGCCAACAATCTAGTCCTCATGGACGGTCGAAGGCCCATCACGAACTTCTTCACCTTCCTTCGTTCATCAGTCACAATATGAGGTGCATATCTCACTAGCTCGGTGAAATGTGCCACATACTCAAGCACCGTCATGGAACTTTCAGTCAAAGTAAGAAACTCCTGCTCCATTTTGTCTTGGACATGTTCGGGAATATACTTTGCCTTGAATAGATGAACAAATTCTTTCGATGTCACTTCTACCAATCTGTTCTCAAATTGGTTCCGTAGAATAGAGGACCACCACACATCAGCACGTTCCGAAAATCACATGGTCCAAATTGAGTGAGCGCAACGCTAACCAACCACATCGCACAAAAGATGAAAATAACTTCCTTACCTCCAACGTAAATGTTGCCAAGTTGACCTTCTCATTCTCATCACATCGAATGGTTCGGAACACCTGTTAGAACATATGAAGCCGTATCTAGAGGGGGGGGTGAATAGATCTACCCCCAAAATATTGTAGAAATTTAAGCAGATTTATGCGAAATTTAAGCAACTTAAAATAACCACTACCAATTCAAATCACAGTGATGTTCACATTGTGTGCATGCCTAGTTTGTTTACATTGTGTGCATGCCTCACAGATTTTATTGTCTTGTTTGAAAGAAATTTCAGGAAGTCCTTTTACCATATTATGTTTATTCAACTTATGAATCACACTATAGCTAGCATGACCTAACCTACAATGCTAGGGGTAAGCTAGATCATCCTTATTTACAGTTAGACACAGATTTGAGTGTGCTACATCATCTAAATCTACCATGTAGATGTTGTTGACTCTCTTACAAGTAAATTTGACAGATTCAGAATTTGATTCAAAGATAGTGCATGCAAGAGAGTCAAAAACAACTTTATGGCCTTGGTCACAAAGTTGGGTAATACTAAGCAGATTATATGCTAGCCCATCTACTAAAAGAACTTCTTCAATAAAACAAGATACGCACTTACCAACTTTTCCAGACCCAATGATTCTGCCTTTTGTATTACATCCAAATGTTACATGACCTACATCTTTCTCCACCAGTATACAAAATTTATCTCTATCCCCGGTCATGTGCTTGGAGCAGCCGCTGTCAAGAGACCACCGATTGTGTTTGGCTGCTAGGCATACCTACAAACAAGATCAATTGGAAACTTTCGGAACCCAAAAATGTTTAGGCCCCATAACAATATTCAACTCATGCATGCAGGACATGAGGTATTTTGGAATCCACATTTGTTTTTGAGTTTTTAGTTGAGTCATGGATTTCTCAATTTTCTAGTTTTCTTGATTTTTCTTAGTGTTTTGATTTTTGGTTGAAGTTATTTGTGGTCTGGCATTTTTATTGTCAATAGTCCAAAACTTCCTGTGCCAGTTATTAATCCTATGGGCATTAGGATAAATGTGACCAGTGTGAATCCTAGACTGACCTGACATAGAATCCACAAACCCATATGTGTTCTGGTCTCTAGGTTGCCCAAAATGATTCCAAGTGTAGGATTGATGGTTCTAGTTAGAATATGAAAGCTGTTCAGACCTCACACTTGAACTACTGCTATTTAACCAACCTGAATGGTAATGATAGGTTTTGGAAGATAATGGATTGGCTGATGCACTGCGATAGTAGTCACAACATGAGTTCCCCCTGCTCAGACCTGGACTCCTATCAGACCTAGATCTAGAATAAGTATAAGTCGATGCAGGTTTAAAGTTGCCTCTACCTTTCTGAGAATGTTGGGCTATGTTGGTTGGGGGTTTTCCTTGGACTTGACCTTTGATGGTCTGACCCCCAACCTATCCTCTGGTCTGAGGTGGAGTGTTATGTGTGCAATATCCACTAGACATTCCAACCTTTTCTTTCCCTTTGTCCTTGATACTGGGCTTGTTCTAAATGACATTTTTTACAATTTTATTATTGCTGTTTACAAAATTCATTCTAATTAAAGGTGTTAATGTTGGTTTTCCTTTTTCAGCAACACATGAAACAGTTTTCACATCAAGTCTCTTTTTATTAGCTGGATTAAAACCCAAGCCTTCATTTCTGAAGTTGACTTTAGTTCCCAAAATGACATTTAGATTTTCTGTTCCATGTGTCATGCCTTCAAGGGAATGTTGTTTGTCTTCATTTTCCTTTTCTAAGTTTTCAATGGTCTTTTTCAGTTCATTATTCACACAAACAACATCATCATATATTTCTTTTGAAAAATATTTTTCTTCCTCATATTTCTGCATTCGAATTTTTAACTCATCAATAATATTTTTCAGGTTTTCATTCTCACACATCATGTTAGATAAAGCAGCATTCAGATCATCACATTCAGCAAGAGCCTTTTTCAGATTATAATTTTTAGATTCTAAACATGCTATTTTATCATTCAATGAAGTGTCATTCACTAGGGAATTAATTTTTCTCTTTAAGTGCCTGTTCTCCCTACGCACATCATCATATTTATCAAGAATTTCTGCATAGGCATCTTCCCATTCATGAACATTATAGTTTTCAATGGGATTTGTTACCTCTTCATCACTTTCCTTGTCTTCACTTCTGGCCATTAAGCAAATTCTTTTTTCCTTGTCGCTGCCTGAGCTGCTGCTGAGACTACCTTCATCCTCGTCACTCCAGGTAGTAATCATTGCCTTTCCTTTCTTGTTCTTGGACTTGGGTTTTTCTTTCTAAAGCTCGGGGCAGTCTGCATTTAGGTGGCCAGCTTTCCTACAATTGTGACATACATTAGATTCATTTTTCTTAGCAGAATCAGATCTATGCTTAGATTGTCTTTTTCCAGAAAAATAGTTTCTTCTAATTCCTCTTCCTTCTTTTCTCAGAAACCTTTTAAATTTTCGAGTAAACATAGCAAATTCATCTTGATCCTCCTCTGAGTTGGTAGAGCTATGCTCACTAGAGGATCCTTTGCTGCTGGAAGTAACTCTCAGAGCGAGAGGTTTCTTCCTCCTATCAGAATCACCAACCATTTTAAGGTTTAACTCATAAGTCATGAGAGAACCGATAAGTTCATCTACAATAGTCGTGGATAAATTCCTGGACTCCTCCATAACAATGGCCTTAGTGTGCCAAATCGGAGTCAGGGATCTAAGAATTTTTCTAACTAACTCATATTCACTGTAACTCTTACTATGGCTTCTTAAGCTATTTGTGATCACCATTAGCCTGGCGTACATCTCAGTGATGGACTCGTCTGATTTCATCTTGAAGGCTTCATATTCTGAAATAAGCATGTTAGCCTTCGTTTCTCTTACCTAAGAGGTACCTTCGTAGATTACCTATAATTTTTACCACATTTCCTTTGCTGTGGGGCATGAAGGTATTCTCAAGAACTCTGTGGGATGAAGAGCACATTGAATCGCGTTGATGGCGCTACAATTCAATGTTGATCTGCGAATTTGCTCTTTGGTCCATAATTCTTCATCATCAGGGAGCTCGAACGGTCCCTTGCTCACTACTTTCCAGATCTCATAGTCTTCACACCAAGGAATACATGCATGCGATTTTTCCAATACGCATAGTTAGAACCTTCAAAGTAAGGAGGCTTACTTGTCGGGCTAGTGGCCTTCTGCTGTCAGACCCCTAGCAGTCATTTGGCTGATCTCTTCGGGATGTTAAGCCCCTACAAAGAGTCTAGCTCTGATACCAAGTGTTGGAACGTATGAAGCCAGATCTAGAGGGGGGGTGAATAGATCTACCCCAAAATATTACAGAATTTTAAGCTGATTTATGCGGAATTTAAGCAACTTAAAATAACAACTACCAATTCAAATCATAGTGATGTCTAAATAAGATATCTAGCGCAAAGTAAGAGCTGTCAACAGAGATGATTCACAATGAGCAAGAGATAAAGTAACTGAGATTCAGATCAATATGCTCAGAGCAAGTTATGGAAGAGGTACGAGGCGGAGGTGGAACTCAACGTGTTTGCTCACGCAAGGAACACCACCTTTCAGATAGGTTCACCCTATCCTTCCTGTAGCCCCTTTTTATATACCTTCTTCACACAATGATAATATGAGATATTCAGCAGAGAAATTCAAGCAAACAACATAACTATAAGAACTATCAACAATAAGTTTCAGCGAGATAACAAGACAGATCAACCACAAAAGCAGTCACACACGAGGCACAAGGTTTTTAGGTGGTTTGATCTCTATCCAGAGATCTACATCAACCCCTTACTCAATCGAGTAAGGATTACTGTTGACTTACAGCTTGGATTCGTTATCCACAGCTTTGGGGATTGAATCCCTATACACAGTTGAGCCTCACAGCTTCCTGTCCTCTGAGCTTCACAGCTTGCTATCCAAGACATCCACCTTGCCTGTTGAGCTTCACAGCTTGCTTCGCTGATATACAGCTTACAAAGATTTTTCAAAGGAAAAATAGAAAAGAGACAATGAAACTATGAACAAGAAAGAGATGAAAACTGTAGCTCAAAATGAGCAGTTCGACTATGGATTTGATCCAGTAGTCGAGACACAATCCCCTCAACCTCTTCAAACTACGACACTCTGCTTTCCGCTCATATGGCTGCAACTGGCACTCACGAAATTCTCTCAGAATCTTTCACTATCTGCTGGCCTCTTTACCCTCAGCTCTTCCTCTTCTCTATGTGCTCGCCTTAATTTTCTTCTCCACATAAGTCTCCTAACATAGGAGCAGGTGTGTCAAAGGTAAATTGGATCAAGAAGATGATTCCCCTTTCTTCTGGTTCTCCCACGTGGCAAGATGGCGCTTTGATCCTATGGACCCTACCGTATTTGCTCAGGATGCGTGTGGAAGGAACACTCCCGCCAATTCCTTTTCAGAAAAGTGTTTCACAGAAGTCCAGCTGGAGTCCACGTGGCAGAATCACCAGGCATGACTCCTCCTTGGATCATGTGCCTATAGCTACCTTGGATCACGTGTCTGTTTAACTTGAGTCTCGAGCCATGTGACTTGGCTCTCTGCACACTTAAGTTCCTGACAAAAGAATAAAAGGCATTTTGTCAAACACATTGTAACCATGAATGGATAACTAATGTGCCTTGACCTATTGATATGAGAGTCACTTGTTCATGAATGAATTTCAGTTAAGTATGAAAGATGCACAGACTTCATAGTGGAATATGCATAGACTTATAAATGCATATATGAAAATATGCACAGACTTTATTATGCATATGTGAAAAAAATGTGCACTAACCTTATAAGTCTATATGCAAAACATACACAGACCTTGTAGTGCAATTATGCAAATATGCACAGACTTTGGTACCCTGTTGAGCAAATGTGCATAAATCTTGATCACAAGATAAATGGATGTGCATCGACCTTAAACTTGCACGGGTATAAAATGCACAGACCTTATTCGTGCAAGATCAGAATGTGTACCGACCTTAGACGTGCAAGATCATAATGTGCACCGACCTTAGTCGTGCATAGGATACATGTGCATAGACCTAAGTATGTGAGCTGACATGTATGCTCAAACCTTAAATGTTGTATATGCACAAACCTTAAAATGTACACAGACTAGAAAACATGCACAGATCTGAATGTATGAACAAGTTGATATGTGCGTAGACCTTAATATGCACAATTTATGAACATGCACCGACTTTGTGCAGTTACACCGACTTTGTGCAGTTAAATGCAAACATGCACCGACCTTGATGTTTAACTATATGTAGACCTGCACTGACCTTACCTTGAGCTAGCAAAAGGTGCACCGACCTGCATATTCAACAAATATAAATATGCACCGACCATGCACTATGTGTGAACGTGCACCAACCTTATGTTGCAATGCTTTAAAACATGCGCTGACCTGTATATTTGACTAAATGATAATTCTGACTTAGAGAGGAACATCAAAGTAACAATGTTGCCAAAGTCAAAACAAAGTCAACTAAACTGTTGTCAGTCAACAAAACACATCATTCTCCACTAAATATCAAATCCATAGGAGACACAACATTCTCCCCCTTTTTGATGATGGCAACTCAATTATATTTTGATGATAACATTCATATCGCTCTTAGTCAGAATATGCAAGAATGACAGTCAAGTACAATGAGGTGAAAAGCATTCAAGTGGACAAAGATATATATGCAAAAACTACTATATGCATGAATTCTAACACAGCATTTCCCAATCCAATACTTCAAAGAAACTCTCTCATAGCTTTTTGCAATACCCTATCAAAAATAATCTCCCCCATCAAAAACAATACTTCTCCCCCTTTGCCATCAGCAAAGAAGAAAATGGTAGAGATAAAGAAAGACATGATAGCATCAAGAAGTAGGAAAGAACAAGAGATTTCTGATTGACATTCTGAGTGATTGTTCATTGAACTAAGCATATAGCGCTCAGATTCTTCAGATATAAGATTCTATGTACTGCATTCTTGATATAATTCAGGTTTAATAGTAATAAAGATTATAGTGTATCTACTGGACTCTTGAATGAGTTTGTAAATAATCTGTAATAGCAATAAATCAGAATCACATTTGACATGAAGGACTTGGCCTTACTGTATCCTACTAGCTCAGAATTAGTGAATTTCTTTAGGAGTGTCAAGGATATGTATTGAGGTTAAACAAATTAACATTCCTTAATTTTCACTTTAGGGTTACAGTAATACATTATATTCCTTTTTGTTTCCAGACTGTTTGAACAGTTAAGTATCATTTATGCCTTTTATCATAAGAGTACACGTTGATTAGACGCCAGTACCCCTAGTTACTCAGCAAAATATACCATCCTGTTTCATGTATCAAAATAGTGAAAATAGTTTGCACCTTTTTGCATAAGGGTACACGTTTATCTGACGCTAGTACCCCTAGTTACTCAATGAAACTACCCATACTATTTTGACCATTGAATAGAGATAACTTGAAGCACTTCATGACATGAGTTTTTCTCCATTTCATTGATGAAGTACCCAATTTCTCAGTGCATTCAATCATTGCTCTGCCTTTGCATTCAATCATTACTAGCTGCCCTTTGTGTTTAGAAAGACTTGTTTAAAGACAATACTCATTCCAAGTTTCTCAACCAAGAAATCATTAATTTTCTCAACCAAGAAATCATTAATGCAAGAACTTTAGATATCTGAAGACATTATCAGACATGTTATGAGAGAAATGGTTGAGAGCTATTAATTGTCATAAACAAGCCAGTTCAGTGAATTCAATTTTTAGACTCTAAAATTTATTAAGTTTAAACCATTAGTTCATTCATGAAACAATAAAAGATTCTTATAATAGAAGATTTCTAATTTTAGTATCTTAGAATTATGAACTGATTATCAGATTGTCATTATATCAGAGGCACTAAATTGTAAGAAATTTTCAAGAATTTGATACCGAGGATGAGATTAAGACAAATAGATTCATGATTTGGCAGAAAAAGTTCTCAAGGAAGTCGACTCTGGGTGTCGACATTATTTAGAAGGTGTCGACATTATTCAGAAGGTGAACAAGTAATCTGTTCTGATTCAAATTTTATTCTGAACTCCCCCTCTCAAAATGTATAAAACTCCCCCTATCTATATGCATTAGACACAACATTGTGACATGTGGAGATAAGAACTCAGAAATGCTTATGATGCAGGGTAGTTGGCAGAGGACTGGCCTCTACACATAGTATGGATTTCCAGACAGAGATTCTGTCCTTCTATCATCATACCATTTGATATACCTCTGACATCAAGATGACAAAATGCATAAGCTACTCACATGCTCATTTATTTGACAATCTAACACATGTGCAAATGAAAATGAAGAAGCATTTATTCAGAATAGACAAGTATGAACTATCAACCATCATGCTGAAATTTACACAAGTCTAGTTCCCTTCTTAAATATTTAAATCTTTCATTCCCAAGGGGCTTGGTAAAAATACCAGCAATTTGTTTTTGTGACTCAATGAATTCTAAATCAATTTCCTTTTTGTTTACTTCATCTCTTAGAAAATGGTGCTTAATCTCAATGTTCTTAGTCCATGAATGGTGAACTGGATTTTTAGTAAGAGAAATGGCACTAGAGTTATCACAAAGAACTGTAATACAACCAAGGTTAATGTGATAGTCAATAAGTTGGTGCTTAATCCAGAGAACTTGAGCTGCACAGTTTCCCGCTGCCACATACTTTGCCTCAGCAGTGGATAAGGCAACAATGTGTTGTTTCTTAGATGCCCAAGATACTAGACAACCACCTAGATATTGACATTATCCACTAGTACTTTTCCTATCTATCCTACACCCTGCATAGTCTGCATCAGTGTAAGCTATGAGTTCTAACTCACACCGAGCAGGATACCATAAACCTAAGTTCAAGGTGCCATATAGATACCTAAAAACCCTTTTTACAGCAATCATATGTGATTCCTTTGGACTAGCTTGAAAACGTGCACACAGACGCACTGAAAATTGAATATCCGGACGAGATGCAGTAAGATATAACAAGGATCCAATCATACCTCTGTAGAGTTTTGTATCAACTATTTTACCTTCAGGGTCAGCATCTAGGCTGGTTGATGTGCCCATTGGTGCAGTTATGGCTTTGAGGTTTTCCATCCTAAATTTCTCCAGTAGATCCTTGATATACTTTCTTAAGTTATGAATGTCCCTTCCTTAGTCTGACAGGCCTGCAATCCATGAAAGAATTTTAATTCTCCCATTGAGCTCATTTCAAATTCGTTGGTCATTAATTCAGAAAACTCCTCACACATAGAAGGCTTGGTTGACCCAAATACTATATCATCTACATATATCTGAACAACCAGAATATATTTATCACATACCTTTGTAAACAATGTCTGGTCAACCTTACCTCTGGAGAATCCTTTATCTGTGAGGAATTTGCTCACTCTGTCATACCAAGCTCGAGGAGCTTGCTTCAGTCCATAGAGTGCCTTGTCAAGCTTATAAACATGGTCAGGAAAATCAAGACACTCAAAATCAGAGGATTGTTTTACAAAAACATCTTCTTTTATTTCACCATTTAAAAATGTAGATTTAACATCCATCTGCTGGAGAGTTATTCCTAAACTGCATGCAATTGCCAAAAGAATCCTAATGGCTTCTAGCCCAGCTACAGGAGCAAATGATTCTTCAAAGTCAATACTAAATTCTTGATTGTACCCCCGAGCTACAAGCCTAGCCATATTTCTGACAATATTACCCTACTCATTTGTTTTATTTCAAAAAAACCATTTAGTGCCTATAATATTACCATGTGAGGGTTTAGGAACTAAGTGCCAAACCTTGTTCCTATCAAATTGACTAAGTTCATCATGCATGGCATTTATCCAATATTCATCTTGTAGGGCACTTTCTATATTCTTTGGTTCTATTTGTGAAACTAAAGCAAATGAGTTCAATTAATTTTCAATTCTGAAATGTGCTCTAGTTCTACGGGGTTCATTCAAATTACCAATAATGTTTCCTAAAGGATGATCTCTCATAATTTAACATTGGTAACCTGATTACCTGGATTTCCATTTACCTCCCCCTGAGTTTTAGATTCTTCTGCTTCAGCCTCTTCAAGAGATTCTCTATCTTGTTCTTCTTTGTCCTTCAAGATATCTCCATCAATTTTGTCCCTGCATAAATCAGTTTCAATTTTACTGGTCGACTCATCAAAGACAACATGAGGAGATTCTTCAACAGTTTTGAACTAAGATTAAGAATTCTATAGGCTCTGGACTTTTCAGAATAACCTAGAAAAATTCCATGTTCACTTTTGGGTTCAAATTTATCAAGGTCTCGTTTGGAATTTACATGGATAAAACATTTGCATCCGAAAATCTTGAAGTGTGCTTGAGAAGGTTTCTTACCCTTAAGAATTTCATAAGGAGTCATTTGTGTAGAAGGTCTTACCAAGGCTTTATTAATGATGTAACAAGAGGCATTAATTGCCTCGGCCCAAAACCTTCTTGGCAAGTTTCCTTCTACCAGCATAGTCCTGGCCATTTCTACCAAAGTTCGGTTCCTCCTTTCTACCACTCCATTCTGCTCTAGAGTCCTTGGTGAGCAAAATCTGTGGTTAATCCCATTCTCCCTGCAAAAATCTTCAAATTGTGAATTTTTAAACTCACCACCATGGTCAGACAAAATATTAGAATGAGAATGTTCACATGACTGTTTTATTTTATGAAAGAACTCTTGAAATTCCTCAAATGCATCATTCTTGTGAGACAAATAGAACACCCAAGTATATCTAGAGAAGTCATCTACTAAGACAAAACCATATCTTTTCCCAGATAAGCTGATAGACCTAGTGGGTCCAAATAAATCCATATGAATCAGCTCATAAGGTCAAGAAGATAAGTCTTCAGTTCTAGATTCGAATGACTTCCTAGTTTGTTTACATTGTGTGCATGCCTCACAGATTTTATTGTCTTGTTTGAAAGAAATTTCAGGAAGTCCTTTTACCATATTATGTTTATTCAACTTATGAAGCACACTATAGCTAGCATGACCTAACCTACGATGCCACATGTAAGCTAGATCATCCTTTTTTATAGTTAGACACAGATTTGAGTGTGATACATCATTTAAATCTACCATATAGATGTTGTTAACTCTCTTACCAGTAAATTTGACAGATTCAGAATTTGATTCAAAGATAGTGCATGCAAGAGTGTCAAAAATAACTTTATGGCCTTTGTCACAAAGTTGGCGAATACTAAGTAGATTATACGCTAGCCCATCTACTAAAAGAACTTCTTCAATAAAACAAGATGAGCACTTACCAACTTTTCCAAACCCAATGATTCTACCTTTTGTATTACCTCCAAATGTTACATGACCTGCATCTTTCTCCACCAGCATGCAAAATTTGTCTCTATCCCCGATCATGTGCCTGGAGTAGCCGCTGTCAAGATACAACCTATCGTGTTTGGCTGCCAGGCATACCTGCATACAAGATCAAGTTGAAACTTTCGGAACCCAAAAGTGTTTGGGCCCCATAACAATATTCAACTCATGCACGCAGGACAGAAGGTATTTTGGAATCCACATTTGTTTTTGAGTATTCAGTTGAGTTGTGGATTTCTCAATTTTCTATTTTTCTTAATTTTTTATAGCATTTTGATTTTTGGTTGAAGTTATTTATGGTTTGACATTTTTGTTGTCAACAATCCAAAACTTCCTGTGCCAGTTATTAATCCTATGGGCATTAGGATAAATGTGACCAGTGTGAATCCTAGACTGACCAAACATGGAATGCACAAACCCATATGTGTTCTGGTCTCTAGGTTGCCCAAAATGATTCCAAGTGTAAGATTGATGGTTCTGATTAGAATATGAAAGCTGCTCAGACCTCACACTTGAACTACCTCTATTTAACAAACATGAATGGTAATGATAGGTTTTAGAAGATAATGGATTGGGTGATGCACTGGGGTAGTAGTCACGGCATGCGTTCCCCCTACTCTAACCTAGACTCCTATCAGACCTAGATCCAGTATAAGTATAATTTGATGCAGGTTTAGAGTTGCCTCTACCTTTCTGAGAATGCTGGGCTATTTTGGTTTGGGGTTTTCCTTGGACTTGACCTTTGATGGTCTGACCCCTAACCTGTCCTCTGGTCTGAGGTGGAGTGTTATGTATGCAATATCCACTAGACATTCCAACCTTTTCTTTCCCTTTGTCCTTGATGCTGGGCTTGTTCTGATTGACATTTTTTACAATTTTATTGTTGTTGTTTACAAAATTCATTCTAATTAAAGGTGTGAATGTGGGTTTTCATTTTTCAGCAACACATGAAATAGTTTTCACATCAAGTATCTTTTTATTAGCTGGGTTAAAACCCAAGCCTTCCTTTCTGAAGTTGACTTTAGTTCCCAAAATGGCATTTAGATTTTCTGTTCCATGTGTCATGCCTTCAAGGGAATGTTGTTTGTCTTCATTTTCCTTTTCTAAGTTTTCAATGGTCTTTTTCAGTTCATTATTCACACAAACAACAACATCATATTTTTCTTTTGAAATTTTTGTTTCTTCCTCATATTTATGTATTCGAATTTTTAATTCATCAATAACATTTTTCAGATTTTCATTCTCACACATCATGTAAGATAAAGCAACATTCAGATCATCACATTCAACAAGAGCCTTTTTCAGATTACAATTTTCAGATTCTAAACAAGCTATTTTATCATTCAATGAAGTGTCATTCACTAGGGAATTAATTTTTATCTTTAAGTGCCTGTTGTCCCTACGCACATTATCATATTTATCAAGAATTTCTGCATAGGCATCTTCCCATTCATGAACAGTATAGTTTTCAAAGGGATTTGTTACCTCTTCATCGCTTTCCTTGTCCTCACTTCTGGCCATTAAGTAAATTCTTTCTTCCTTGTCACTGCCTGAGCTGCTGTTGAGACTACCTTCATCCTTGTCACTCTAGGTACTAATCATTGCCTTTCCTTTCTTGTTCTTGGACCTGGGTTTTTCTTTCTGCAGCTCGGGAGAGTCTGCCTTTAGGTGGCCAACTTTCATGCAATTGTAACATACATTAGATTCAGTTTTCTTAGCAGAATCAGATCTATGCTTAGATTGTCTTTTTCCAGAAAAATATTTTCTTTTATTCATCTTCCTTCTTTTCTCAGAAACGTTTTAAATTTCTGAGTAAACATAGCAAATTCATCTGGAGCCTCTTCTGAGCTGGTAGAGCTATGCTCTCAAGAGGATCCTTTGCTATTGGAGGTAACTCTCAGAGCGAGAGGTTTCTTCCTCCTGTTAGAATCATCAACCATTTTAAGGTTCAACTCATAAGTCATGAGAGAATCGATAAGTTCATCTATAGTAGTCGTGGATAAATTCCTGGACTCCTCCATAACAGTGGCCTTAGTGTGCCAAATCGGAGTCAGGGATCTAAGAATTTTTCTAACTAACTCATATTCACTGTAACTCTTACCATGGCTTCTTAAGCTATTTGTGATCACCACTAGCCTCGCGTACATCCTAATGATGGACTCGTCTGATTTCATCTTGAAGGCTTCATATTCCGAAATAAGCATGTTAGCCTTTGTTTCTCTTACCTGAGATGTACCTTCATAGATTACCTCTAATTTCTTCTGCATTTCCTTTGCTGTGGAGCATGAAGATATTCTCGAGAACTCTATGGGATGAAGAGCGCATTGAATCCCGTTGATGGCGCTCCAATTCAATGTTTATCTACGAATTTGCTCTTTGGTCCATAATTCTTCATCATCAGGGAGCTCGAACGGTCCATTGCTCACTACTTTCCAGATCTCATAGTCTTTCGCACCAAGGAATACCTGCATGTGATTTTTCCAATACGCATAGTTAGAACCTTCAAAGTAAGGAGGCTTACTTGTCGAGTGGCCTTCTGCTGTCAGACCCCTAGCATCCATTTGGCTGATCTCTTCGGGATGTTAAGCCCCCATAAAGAGTCTAGCTCTGATACCAAGTGTTAGAACGTATGAAGCCAGATCAGAGGGGGGGCGAATAGATCTACCCCAAAATATTACAGAATTTTAAGCAGATTTATGCGGAATTTAAGCAACTTAAAATAACAACTACCAATTCAAATCATAGTGATGTCTAAATAAGATATCTAGCGCAAAGTAAGAGCTGTCAACAGAGATGATTCACAATGAGCAAGAGATAAAGTAACTGAGATTCAGATCAATATGCTCAGAGCAAGTTATGGAAGAGGTACGAGGCGGAGGTGGAACTCAACGTGTTTGCTCACGCAAGGAACACCACCTTTCAGATAGGTTCACCCTATCCTTCCTGTAGCCCCTTTTTATATACCTTCTTCACACAATGATAATATGAGATATTCAGCAGAGAAATTCAAGCAAACAACATAACTATAAGAACTATCAACAATAAGTTTCAGCGAGATAACAAGACAAATGAACCACAAAAGCAGTCACACACGCGGCACAAGGTTTTTAGGTGGTTCGATCTCTATCCAGAGATCTACATCCACCCCTTAACTCAATCGAGTAAGGATTACTGCTGACTTACAACTTGAATTCGCTGATCCACAGCTTTGGGGAATAAATCCCTACACACAACTGAGCCTCACAGCTTGCTATCCACTGACCTTCACAGCTTACTGTCCGAGGTATCCACCTCGCCCGCTAAGCTTCACAGCTTGCTCCGCAGATACATAGCTTACAAAGGTTTTTCAAAGGAAAAATAGAAAAGAGACAATGAAACTATGAACAAGATAGAGATTAAAACTATAGCTCAAAATGAGCAGTTTGACTCCGGATTTGATCCACTAATCGAGATACAATCCCTCAACCTCTTTAAACTATGACACTCTGCTTTCCTCTCATATGGCTGCAACTGACACTCACGAAATTCTCTCAGAATCTTTCACTATTTGTTGGCCTCTTTACCCTCAGCTCTTCTTCTTCTTTATGTGCTCGCCTTAATTTTCTTCTCCGTAGAAGTCTCCTTATATAGGAGCAGGTGTGTCGGAGGTAAATTGGATTAGAAAGATGATTCCCCTTTCTTCTGGTTCTCCCACGTGGCAGGATGGCGCTTTGATCCTGTGGACCCTACCAGATTCGCTCAGGATGCGTGTGGAAGGAACACTCCCGCCAATTCCTTTTCAGAAAAGTGTTTTGCTGAAGTCCAGTGGGAGTCCATGTTGCAGAATCACCAAGCGTGACTCCTTCTTGGATCATGTGCCTATAGCTACCTTAGATCACGTGTCTATTTAAGTTGAGTTTCGAGCCACGTGACTTGACCCTCTGCACACTTAAGTTTCTGACAAAAGAGTAAAAATCATTTTGTCAAACACATTGTGTAGTGCCCCAAAATTTATATAAATAATTTCTAGATTATTTTAAGAATTTTTTGGAATTTATTAGGAATTTACGAAGCTTAAATGAACTAATAAATTTATATCGGGATTATAAGGCCCAATTATGTTAAATAATTAGTCCAGCTTTGATAAATAAAGCCCAAAGGAATTAAAGACCAAGTCCATTAAGTTTGGCCCATATTCTAGAAGGTTAATTAATTTATCCTCGAAATATAATGATAAATACCTTTTTTATATATAATTATGTGGATAAAACAATAAAAGAGTTTTATTAAGTTTAAATTCTGTGCACAGTAGCTATAGCGGTCTATCGTGCGACTGCCACAGGGCTCTGACGCACCAAGACTCGACCGTTACATTCTGATTAATTCCGTGAGTGGAAGAACAAGCGAAAAGATTGGATCCTTGGGATCTTATCTGCTAGAGACCTAATTGGGAAAACATGTAAGGTTACTAAGGACTCTTAGGGATCAAGTTTTGGCCAACTAAGGGACTCTAGAATCGACCTAATCCATGAAACCCTAGCAAAGTTCTATATATTGGACAGGGCGACCCTTACTTTTGGCTCGTGAAGAATCAAGTTAAGGAGTCATAATTTTGGGTAAGTTGTTTAGAAGCTTTTGTTTCTAATACTTTAGACTAATAGCTTCCAAAATTTCGTGCTAGGAGATCAAGTATCCAAGGAGTTAGAAGCTTCCAAAGTTGCTTGTTCAACCATAGCGACCAAGTAATCTGAGCAAAAGTCCACTGAAGAACAGGAAATTGGGACATCTAAACGAATTGGTTCTTTAGAACTTTTTGTTCCTAATAGTTTCATCTTTATACCCTTCAAATTTCACTTCTTTAGGTCAAGAGATTGAGGAGTTAGGATGGCGTGAAGTTGCTGAAAACCCACAGGAAGGGAAGGATTAGGGCATGCTTTGCAGACCCAAATTTGAAGTATAGAAGCTTGTAAAGGGGTAGGTCATCTCATGAACGGCAAGAATATCATGTTAGGGATAAAAGCCCTCTGATTTTACTTGATTTCATGCAGTATAGGCCAAGAATTTCATGTTTTAGTAGGTCTATGCATACATGCATATCTTTAGCCTAAATTAAAGATAAAAGATATTCTCTTGTTAATTCACTGCAACCTATGCATCTACATGGCCTTTACTTCGTTTTGTCATGACTAGAGTAGTTAAGTCTTTTAAAACATGACATGTTTCAATCATAGTCTTTTATTTTCTATGTACTGTCAACAGGGCTCTAACGGTCTATAGTTTGACCGTCAGAGACATATAACGGCCTTACGATAAGCCGTCACACCCACTATTGTACTTTAGTTTCCATGTAAACTCTGACGGACTATAAGTGGAGCGTTACAACACTCTGACGGCCCCATGATAAACCGTCACAGCACTATGACGCCCCCATATTAGACCGTTAGAATACTATGATCTGTCAACCCGAGACAGAATTGAAAATAGTCAACTTAGCTTATAAATAAAGCCTAGATATCTAAGTTTTGACCTATTTTCATGACTTTGAGTTTATTTATTGATTCATGATAGAAATTGCATGTCTAAAGCACCTTAAGTTATTTTAAGCATATGTTAATTTAATTTTCTAAACTCTATAGTTTTATATTAAACCATTATTTTAAATGTTGTATTGACGGAGTTTATCATGGTTTCACATCGTTATACATTCTTTCTCATCTATAGAGTCATTTTCTTTAAGTACATGGCGTATACTCCGGTATGTGTCCACTAGTTACACTTTTGCATTATAGAAACACATTCTTGAACTTGAGGACCTCTCTATTGGATATTCCTTCCAATAGGCTAGGAAATCTTGTTTCAAGGCCTCCGTAAGTCTCCATGAGCCTGGGATTCCCACTAGGACGCTGAGCTGGTTGTACGATTAAAGCCCAATTGTCTAGTAAAGCACTACCGATGTTTTGAATTCTGTCCATGTAACGGCCTATTACTCGACCGTCAGGCACATCTAACGGTCCAGTATACAACCGTCACATTACTGAGTCCAATTTATTCTTTCTGGATTCAACCCATTCTAACGGACCAATACTAAACCGTCACGTTCATGTAGCGGCCCATTAATTGACCGTCACAATTCCTGAGTACTTTAACCTGAGGTTTGATCCAAGGGTTGATATTCCAAAGTTCCTAAATGGATTATTGATGGTCTAGGACTTGTCATATTATTCAAGATACTTAATTTTAAATTATGGAAGATAAGGAATGTACTGTTATGCTGTCAAATTGTTTCCATGAGCATAACATTATTTTAAGTCATTCTTGATCCTTTAGATTCTTAATCGAAGCGTTCATTCATTGAATTATTATTATCATGAACTTAATGAACTTGTTATATTGATTGGCCATATTTTATTGCTTGAAACGTGGAAGTAGCTTGATTTATACTTGAAGATGCGATCGAGCACTGATTGTGTTCAAGGACTCTATGCTAGTCCCCTCGGCTGATTGTTGGGAACATACTGTAAACCATGGGGTATGATGCTACTGGCGTCGCATTGCGCTGGGAAAACTTTCTCTATAAATGAGTGAAAATCCACGGCACGACATATACACCTACATGACTTTCTTGCTTGTTACATGATATTCTATTAGAAATTCACCAAAAACTTGCTCATAAGCAAAAGATGTTTGTGTGATGATTACGTGGCTTGCTAGTACATTCTTGATCATGAAAGGCCATATCATGTTCTTGTTACATTCTTGCTAATTCATACTTGCTCAATCTATCTACGTGATCGTCTCGTTACTTTGGTTATTTACATGTGATTTATCGTATTCACATAATTTAATTTATTTTCTTTAGAGCTAAAATGCTAATCACTTTAATAGTGCCTTCATATTGATGTGAAGATATCTACTAGGCAAGTGTGCTCATTACCTATTTCCAATCTTTTCAGGAGATGGAAGTGATTCGAATTCAGATTCGAGTTATACAAGTAGCGGGTCCGAGAGCGAATGAAAGTCGTATCAAAATGAGAGTGAAGACTTAGGAAAGTCAATCTTGTTTAGATTGAGTCTTTGTAATTTTCCTTTTTTCTTGAGTCTGATGGATTGAAGAAGGTTGAAAAGTTATTGTATTTGAATATTTTAATTATTAATGAAATAAAGTTGGAGTTCGAGTAAATTATTTTACAATTGCATTTTGTTATGTGTGGTTGTCTTGTGCTCTGATCGTTCTTGCTTGCAAGAGGTTTACCATGCCAGCTGTTCACGTTCCTCGAGCTAGTCTTCCGCTGTAATAAAGGCTCGAGGCATGACAGTTAAGTTGGTATCAGAGCCTAAGTCTCAGGACTTAGGGAAAAGAGTCACGTCATAGGATAAGTCCAAGGCTTAAGGACCCCTACCTATGAACTAAGGAAGAAATTTCCTCACCCATGCGAGAATTGGGTAGAGCCCGAGATAAGATAGTTAATTAGTTTTAAGATTAATCTCTTTCTAATTCCATGAGAATTAACAATTTGTTAATTCTCTTAGGTACCTGATTATTACAATGACTCATCTCGTGGATTGGGATGGCATGCAACAAACGGTTGCCGGCCTTACTCAGGTATTACAAACTATGGCCCAGGCAGGCGCAGGGGCGAGGGCTGGTGACTTGCATCACAATTTTCGAAGCTTAAACCCTCCGCGTTTCTACGGTTCTTCTAATCTAGATGAGGCAGAAAATTGGATAGATTAAATGAATCGTTTCTTCGATGTTATCCAGTGTACAGATCAAGAAAAAGTACGTCTTGTAACTTTTCAACTTAATAAAGATGCACGCACAAGGTGGAAGTCGGTTCCGGCGCCTCCGACCGATGCACCTCATACATGGGACGGTTTTCTCACTCTATTCCGTGCTAAGTACTTTTCTGAGCATGTTAAGGAAAGAAAGGCTATGGAGTTCGCCTCTCTTCGTCAGTGAATGATGACATTCACGGAGTATGAACCTCAATTCTCCAAGCTAGAACCCTATGCACCGCATTTAATCAGTACCGATTTATCGAAGGCTAATCGGGTTATGGACGGGTTACGACCCGGTTTCATTCAGCAGCTCGGGACCCAAAACATCCGTACCTATGCAGAGATAGTCGAGCGGGCATATTTATGTGAGAGGACCTTAGAGAAGGTCGAGAAATTGAAAGGAAAAGGAGAAGAGTCCAGCCGACGATCTGATCGGCGTTATAAGAAAGAAAAATTCAACATCACGGAACCTCACAAAAGCCGTGATAGTAAGAAAAGATCCAGGAGTGGGAATGGTGGAAGTTCCCAGAAGAACAAGAAAGTCAAAGAGGATAAGGAGCAAGTCATGGCAGCTTGCACATATTGCAAGAAGTTCGGCCATTCGGCTGAAGAATGTTGGAAGCGCCTTGGTGCTTGTCTACGTTGTCAAAGTAGGGAGCATCGTATGCCAGATTTCTCCCTTATGAAGGATCAATCGTCTGGTGGTGGACGTAGGAGGAAGGCTTGCCTCAATGCGGTTCTAGAGGAAGAAGAAGCACCCAGGGATGGTGGGCTTATGGAAGGTACCCTTCAAATTTATTCCCGTCCTGCATTTGTGCTATTTGATCCTGGTGCCTCTCATTCTTTTTTTTCCACTACTTTTGTAAAAACATTACCAATTGCATCAGTTCCCCTACCTTCAGATCTTGCTATTACTACACCCTTAGATTCTGGAACAAAGCTTACTGAGTATTATCCTGATAGTGAGGTAATAGTAGAAGGTCATAATCTCCCCGCAAACTTAGTATGCCTAGACATGAAAGGTTATGATGCCATTTTAGGGGTAGATTGACTTATAGATCATGATGCTGATATTAACTACCGAAATAGGAATATATTCTTTCGAAAACTCAGTCTTCCAAGATTTTCTTTCCTTGGCATCAAGTATAGGAAACATCCCACTATAATATCTTCTCTTCACGCTTGCAAACTTATCTCGCAAGGATGTGGAGCTTTTCTTGCTTCTGTCATTGTTACCGAGTACAAGGAAATCATCTTAACAGACATTCCTATTGTAAATGAGTTTCCAGATGTGTTTCCACCCAAATTACCCGGATTACCACCCGAGAGGGAAGTAAACTTCACTATTGAACTCATTCCGGGAGCAGCACCTGTTTCTATAGCCCCTTACAGGATGTCCCCCATGGAACTTAAGGAACTAAAGAGGCAGTTGCAGGAACTATTAGATAAGGGTTTCATCAGACCTAGCACATCTCCCTGGGGTGCGCCGGTTCTATTTGTCAAGAAGAAGGATGGCTCTCTCAGGCTATGCATAGACTACCGGCGACTGAATCAACTTACAATCAAAAACAAGTATCTATTGCCATGTATTGATGAGCTCTTCGATCGGCTTTCAGGAGCAGAATATTTCTCTAAGATAGACCTCAGATCAGGTTATCATCAGCTTAGAATTAAAGAAGAATACATTTATAAGTCGGCTTTTCGAAGTCGTTATGGCCACTATGAATTCGTGGTGATGTCGTTCGAGTTAACAAATGCCCCAGCAGCATTTATGTAACTTATGAACAATGTTTTTCAGCCATATTTGGACCAGTTCATCGTCGTCTTCATTGATGACATCCTTTTATATTCCAAGATAAAAGAGGAACATGAAGAACATCTGAGGATAGCTTTGCAAACACTTAGAGAACATAATCCTTATGCCAAGCTTAACAAGTGTGAGTTCTGCCTCAAGGAAGTTTCATTCCTATGCCACATTATTTCAAAAGAAGGTATCGTTGTGGATCCTTCTAAAGTAGAAGCTGTCAGAAACTGGAGCCGGCCACCGACTGTATCAGAAGTAAGGAGCTTTCTGGGTCTAGCTGGTTACTATAGGAGTTTCATTAAGGACTTCTCAAAAATTGATGTTCCTTTAACTAGACTCACAAGAAAAGAATATCCTTTTGTCTGGTTAGAGGAATGTGAAGAGAGTTTTCAAACTCTTAAGAACCATCTTACTACAGATCCTATTCTATCACTACCAGTGGAAGGTGGTGGATTCGAGATATATACGGATGCGTCTGGCATTGGCTTAGGGTGAGTCCTCATGCAAAATGGAAAGGTAATCTGTTATTCTTCAAGACAATTGAAATGTCACGAAGAGAATTATCCTGTGCATGATTTAGAACTGGCAGCTATTATTTTCACCTTAAAGAATTGGCGTCATTATCTCTATGGAGAGAAGTTCACGGTCTACTCGGACCACAAAAGCTTGAAATACTTCTTCTCTCAAAAGGAGCTAAATATGAGGCAGAGAAGATGGATGGAATACCTTAAGGACTTTGATCTTGCTATTCAATATCATCCTGGCAAAGCTAATACTGTAGCCGATGCACTCAGTAGAAAACTAATGGGAAAACTATCAAGTCTATTGATTAGTATGACTAATCTTATTCCTCAATTTGCTCAGTTGAACTATATATTGACATGAAGGAAGACGATTATTTTATAGCCAATATCCGAGCTCAACTTACATTAATAGAAGATCTGGTCAAGCTACAAGACAATGACCTCGTATTATTGGAAATTAAAGCCAATATTGAGCAAAGGCCAGATTTCTCTATCACCAATGATGGAAGGTTATTTTTCAAGGATCAAATTTGTATACCGGATCATGTTGATACTAAGAAACTGATCCTGGAAGAAGCACATAAGTCCAAGTACACCATTCATCCAGGTGGTACAAAAATGTATCAAGATCTTAAAAGGAACTTCTGGTGGCCTAACATGAAAAGAGAAGTGGCAGATTTCGTATCCCGCTGTCTCACTTATCAACAAGTAAAGGCAGAGCATTTTAGACTCGCAGGTAAATTACACCCCTTGAATGTTTCCGAATGGAAATGGGAGAGTATAGGGATGGATTTCATCATGGGTTTACCTAAGACCAGAGGAGGACATGATGGTATATGGGTAATTATAGACCGATTGACTAAGTCTGTACATTTTCTACCAATAAAAAGTCGATGGTATGTGGATATTATAGCAGCATTATACATGAGGGAAATTATCAAATTACATGGTGTCCCTATCACTATTACATCTGATAGAGATCCTCGATTCACATCACAGTTTTGGAAGGGTCTACAACATTCACTAGGGACTAGATTGAATTTTAGCACATCATTTCATCCACAAATTGATGATCAGACTGAAAGAACAAATCAGGTAGTAGAAGATATGCTCAGGACTTGCACTATTGATTTTGGAGGAAGTTGGGATGATCACTTGCCTCTGGTAGAATTTACATATAACAACAGTTATCAGGCCAGCATACAGATGGCACCGTTTGAAGCTTTATATGGAAGAAGCTGTAGATCACCAATATGTTGGAATGAAATATGGGAAAGACAATTTCTAGGCCCCGACATTATCAAGGATTCTTCAGAGAAAATTAAGCTCATTCGAGAAAGATTGCAGATGACACATGATAGGCAAAAATCTTTTGTTGATAATCGAAGGCGCGACTTGGAGTTTCAGGTAGGAGATCATGTGTATCTGAAGGTTTCTCTGGGTCGTGGTACTCGAAGATTTGGCATCAAAGGCAAGCTAACTCCAAGGTTCATTGGCCCATTTGAAATTCTCAAAAGGGTCGGTGAAGTGGCTTACAGATTGGCTTTACCTCCACAATTAGCAGGAGTTCAAGACGATTTCACGTCTCTGTGCTAAAAAGTATGTATATGATCCTTACCACATTATCACTTACGATAATTTGGAGATTCAGAAGGATATGACGTACGAACAAACACCAATAAAGATTCTGTAATGGGAAGTGCGTCAACTAAGGAATAAAACTATTCCTATGGTCAAGATTCAATGGAAGAAATCATGGCCATTTGAAACAACTGTGGAAACAGAAGAAGCCATGCGGAAAAGATTCTCAAAATTATTCAATTGTAAGTACACTCTCCATATAATCCATGTAATGAATTTGGGGACCAAATTCTTTTTAGTGGGGGAGGGTGTAGTGTCCCAAAATTTATATAAATAATCTCTGGATTATTTTAAGAATTTTCTAGAATTTATTAGGAATTTATGAAGCTTAAAAGAACTAATAAATTGATATTGGGATTATAAGGCCCAATTATGTTAAATAATTAATCTAGCTTTGATAAATAAAGCCCAAAGGAGTTAAGGACTAAGCCCATTAAGTTTGGCCCATATTCTAGAAGGTTAATAAATTTATCTCTGAAATATAAGAATAAATACTTTTTTATAGATAATTATGTGGATAAAATAATAAAAGAGTTTTATTAAGTTTGAATTTTGCGCACAGTAGTTGTAGCGGTCTATCGTGCGACCGCCACAGGGCACTGATGCACCAAGACTAGACTGTTATGTTCTGATTAATTTCGTGAGTGGAAGAACAAGCAAAAAGATTGGATCCTTGGGATCTTATCCGCTAGAGACCAAATTGGGAAAACATGTAAGGTTACTAAGGACTCTTAAGGATCAGGTTTTGGCCAACTAAGGACTCTAGAATTGACCTAATCCATGAAACCTTAGCAAAGTTCTATAAATAGGACCCAGATTGGACTAGGCTACCCTTACTTTTGGCTCGTAAAGAATCAAGGTAAGGAGTCATAATTTTGGGTAAGTTGTTTAGAAGCTTTTGTTTCTAATACTTTAGACTAATAGCTCCAAAATTTTGTGCTAGGAGATCAAGTATCCAAGGAGTTAGAAGCTTTCAAAGTTGCTGGTTCAACCATAGCGACCTAGGAATCTGAGCAAAAGTCCACTGAAGAATAGGAAATTGGGACGTCTAAACGAGGTATTTAGAAATTGGTTCTTTAGAACTTTTTGTTCCTAATAGTTTCATCTTTATACCCTCCAAATTTCACGTCTTTAGGTCAAGAGATTGAGGAGTTAGGATGGCGTGAAGTTGCTAAAAACCCACAGGAAGGGAAGGATTAGGGTGTGCTTTGCAGACCCAAATTTGAAATATAGAAGCTTGTAAAGGGGTAGGTCATCTCATGAACGGCAAGAATATCATGTTAGGGATAAAAGCCCTATGATTTTACTTGATTTCATGCAGTATAGGCCAAGAATTTCATGTTTTAGTAGGTCTATGCATACATGCATATCTTTAGCCAAAATTAAAGATAAAAGATATTCTCTTGTTAATTCACTGCAACCTATGCATCTAGATGGCCTTTTCTTCGTTTTGTCATGACTAGAGTAGTTAAGTCTTTTAAAACATGACATGTTTCAATCATAGTCTTTTATTTTCTATGTACTGTCAACAGGGCTCTAACGGTCTATAGTTTGACTGTCAGAGACATATAACAGCCTTACGATAAGCCGTCACACCCACTGTTGCACTTTAGTTTCCATGTAAACTCTTCCAGACTATAAGTGGAGCGTTACACTACTCTGACGGCCCCACGATAAACCGTCACAACACTATGACGCCCCCATATTAGAGCGTCAGAATACTGTGATCTGTCAACCCGAGGTAGAATTGAAAACAGTCAACTTAGCTTATAAATAAAGCCTAGATATCTAAGTTTTGACCTATTTTCATGACTTTGAGTTTATTTATTGATTCATGATAGAAATTGCATGTCTAAAGCACCTTAGTTATTTTAATCATATGTTAATTTCATTTGCTAAACTCTATAGTTTTATATTGAAACCATGATTTTAAATGTTTTATTGATGGAGTTTATCATGGTTTCACATCGTTACACATTCTTTCTCATCTATAGAGTCATTTTCTTTAAGTACGTGGCGTATACTCCGGTATGTGTCCACCAGTTACACTTTTGCACTATAGAAACACATTCTTGAACTTGAGGACCTCTCTATTGGATATTTCTTCCAATAGACTAGGAATTCTTGTTTCAAGGCCTCCGTAAGTCTCCGTGAGCTTGGGATTCCCACTAGGATGCTGAGCTGGTTGTACCATTAAAGTCTAATTGTCTAGAAAAGCACTACTGAAGTTTTGAATTCTGTCCATGTAACGGCCTATTACTCGACCGTCAGGCACATCTAACGGTCCAGTATACAACCATCACATTACTGAGTCTAATTTATTCTTTCTGGATTCAACCCATTCTAACGGACCAATACTAAACCGTCATGTTCATGTAGCGGCCCATTAATTGACCGTCACAATTCCTGAGTACTTTAACCGGAGGTTTGACCCAAGGGTTGATATTCCAAAGTTCCTAAATAGATTATTGATGGTCTAGGACTTGTCATATTGTTCAAGATACTTAATTTTAAATTATAAAAGATAAGGAATGTACTGGTATGCTGTCAAATTATTTCCTTGAGCATAACATTGTTTTAAGTCATTCTTCATCCTTCATATTCTTAATCGAAGCGTTCATTCGTTGAATTATTGTTATCATGAACTTATTGAACTTGTTATATTTATTGGTCATATTTTATTGCTTGAAACGTGGAAATAGCTTGATTTATACTTGAAGATGCGATCGAGCACTGATTGTGTTCAAGGGCTCTATGCTAGTCCCCTCGGCTGATTATCGGGAACATACTGTAAACCATGGGGTATGATGCTACTGGCGTCGCATTGCGCTGGGGGTACTTTCTCTATAAATGTGTGAAAATCCACGGCATGACATATACACGTACATGACTTTCTTGCTTGTTACATGATATTCCACAAGAAATTCACCAAATACTTACTAATAAGCAAAAGATGTTTGTGTGATGATTACGTGGCTTGCTAGTACATTCTTGATACATTCTTGATCATGAAAGGCCATATCATGTTCTTGTTACATTCTTGCTAATTCATACTTGCTCAATCTATCCTACGTGGTCGTTTCGTTACTTTGGTTATTTACATGTGATTTATCGTATTCGCATAATTTTAATTTATTTTCTTTAGAGCTAAAATACTAATCACTTTAATAGTGCCTTCATGTTGATGCGAAGATACCTACTGGGCAAGTATGCTCATTACCTATTTCCAATCTTTTCGGGAGATGGAAGTGATTCGAATTCGGATTTGACTTATGCAAGTAGCGGGTCCGAGAGCGAATGAAAGTCGTATCAAAATGAGAGTGAAGACTTAGGAAAGTCAATCTTGTTTAGATCGAGTCTTTGTAATTTTCCTTTTTTCTTGAGTCTGTGGATTGAAGAAGGTCGAAAAGTTATTGTATTTGAATATTTTGATTATTAATGAGATAAAGTTGGAGTTTGAGTAAATTATTGTGCAATTGTATTTTGTTATGTGTGGTTGTCTTGCGCTCTGATCGTTCTTGCTTGCAAGAGGCTTACCATGCCGACTGTTCACATTCCTTGAGCTAATCTTCCGCTGTAATAAAGGCTCGGGGCGTGACACATTGTAACCATGAATGGATAACTAATGTGCCTTGACCTATTGATATGAGAGTCACTTGTTAATGAATGACTTTCAGTTAAGTATGAAAGATGCACAGACTTCATAGTGCAATATGCACAGACTTATAAATGTGTATATGAAAATATGCACAGACTTTATTATGCATGTAACGCCCCGAGGTCCGATTCAAAAATTTTGGGTATATTTTTTTTCTGTCGGACCCCGAAGCAATTACTTCGTGTGTATCATGGAAGCACCAATGTAAATAAATGTGCATGCATTCACATGAGAGAGAGAGAAACCATAGGTTACAAAAATGTAGGTAAACATCTCAACCATTCATAATCTCCAAAAGAGTACATGTTCATAATTCTAGATTACACATGAGCCCGCATGGGCTTACCACTCCACAACCCTACACAAAATAGAACATTCAACCATAGCATACCCAGACGAACAGTGGCTAACTCTACTCTTCAGTTGCTGCCTCCTCCTCAACCTCTTTCTCTATGTCCCCTCAAAACGTGTGTCACAAGGGGTGAGTGTGACGCTCAGTAGGCAACCTAGTCAAACCAGGATTAACTTTGCATCTATATAATCCATTATATGTAGAGTTCAAATGTTAACACTAGCATAGTCCTTTTCATCATCAGCTCTTAAGATAACTCATGTAAGGAAAATACAGATTCTTTGACTAATGTATAAGGTACCCAAGCATGCAGCTTTCGGAAAACAAATTGGAGACAGATCATAACCACTAGTGCAGAATTTCTGTGAGCATGAAATTTTTACAGTGGATTACTAACTTAGCCTTCTGCCATTTTCTAATTATTCAGATTTTTCTGAAATAATATGACCTCTCAAAACTCTCTTTTTCCACCTTTCTGGAAATTGGAGACAGAACCCCCAGGTGTCGACCTGTCAACCCTACACATGCGTAGAAATGAACCATAACTACAAGTGCAGAATTTCTGTGAGTATGAAATTTTTACAGTGGATTACTAACTTAGCCTTCTACCATTTTCTAATTTTTCAGATTTTTCTGAATTAATATGACCTCTCAAATCTCTCCTTTTCTGTATTTCTGGAAATCAGGACAGACCCAGAGGGTGTCGACCTGGTCAAAGGATGTGTCAGGACATCCAGCAATTTCTAAAGGGGAAGTGTCGACACATTCATGGGAAGTGTCGACACATCCATGGGAGGCATCAGCACATCCAACCGTTTCTAAAGGGGAAGTGTCGACACATTCCTGGGAAGTGTCAGCACGTCCGTGGGATGTGCCAGCACATCCAGCAGTTTCTAAGGGGAGGTGTCGACACATTCCTGGGAAGTGTCAGCACATCCGTGGGATGTGTCGACACATTCATGGGAAGTGTCAGCACATCTATGGGCAGCGTCAACACATCCATCAGCTTCACAAGGGAAGTGTCGACACATCCATTGGCAGTGTCGACACCACCCAATATTTTCAGTTAAAAACTTCGAGAAACCTCACAAAAACACATATCTTGATGGAAAAACCAGAGTATAAACATGGTAGTCAATCCCACATATCCTTAATCCCTCTTCAGTATATAGAAACTACTTTTGAAATCATTTTAATGCATCATTGACCCCTAAGATTTGAGGATAGGTGCCTACCTTCGAAATGATAAACCGACAATCCGGGGATGATATCCACACCCCAGATCCTCCTAAAGCTTTCCCCTTCGATCCGGAGATGAGATCCACACCCCAAACCCACTCGAGACTCTTGCTCACTGTCCTTGCAGGTTCGCCCCCCCCCCCCTTCGCAGGGCCAAGGTCCCTCACTCTCTTCTTACTTAAGAAAGCTAGAAGGTGGTGGAGAGTTGATGGAAATGGTTTGCTAAAGGCTTGAAACCCTTGAAACCCACCTCCTTATATAGTTTTCAGACTTCCCAAGGGTTTATCCACATCCCTCAAGGCTCTAACAAGCTCCAAGGTCACTGGTTTTGTAGAGGAGTTAATGCTAAGCACCTCTTCGGGCTTGAACAGGTGTGACCCCTTGACCTCCGGTCATAAATTCTGTTGGACGTGCACTTATGTCAAGAGTCAAGCTAGGACGTCTTCAGATGAAATCAAGAAGACTTCTTGATCTAACTTTGAGTTGTGGTTTCATCAAATTTCGTCATTCCTAGCCTGAGTTATGATTTTTCAAACATTAATGTTTATTTTTGCCTGTTTCAGTCACGACCCTTCATCTACCTAGTCATAAATGCGAGTGGGCGTGCTATTTCGTCGAGATTCAGGGTGGGACATCTTCAGATAAAATCAAGAGAACTTATTGATCTAAATTTGGGTCATAGTTTCATCGAATTTCATTATCCCTATCATGAGTTATGATTTTTGCAATATTAACAATTATTCTCCCTTGTTCCAGCCGTGACCTTTTAGTAGCCCATTATAATTTGGGTATAACTATAGTGTCCAGAAAGAATTTGGCCTTGACCTCAACATATAAGTTGTAGCTAACACCCCATTCAAAATTATGGTCTTGGTTTCAGGTCATTTCATCAATGAAAGACGAAGTTACGATTTTTCAATTAATTACGTGTGAATTCGCCCAACAGTCACACCTCTTTGTGATAGCTGGCAGGAAAAGGCTCAGAACCTTGGGTTCTGATGCGAATTGGGTCTTCACCTCAACAGAAGAGTTTGGGCAACGGGCCCAAGCTTTCTAATGAGCCTAGTTTTATCCCATTCTGATCTTCCTATGTTAAGTTATGGATGTTCTAAGGGTTCTTAAGTAATCTGTCCAGATTTCTAGCCCGTTGGGTTCATGGGTCCGAATCATACCCGACCGGGCTAGTGCCCAATTGGCGGTCATAACAATGCATATGTGAAAAAAATGTGCACTGACCTTATAAGTCTATATGCAAAACATACACAAACCTTGTAGTGCAATTGTGCAAATGTGCACAGACTTTGGTACCATGTTGAGCAAATGTGCATAGATCTTGATCACATGATAAATGGATATGCATCGACCTTAAACATGCACGGGTATAAAATGCACAGACCTTATTTGTAAGGCCCGTTCTTTAACGGATCCTTACCGGTATTAAAATGTATTTTAATCCATGAATTTAGGCATTTTAATGGGTTTAATGGGCTTTTTCTATGCATTTAACCCATTTAGTTAAAGCTTTTAAGAAATTTATTGGGTATATTAACAATTTTGCTTCCTTGGGGGTTACATGGCAATTTGAGGTTAAAAACCAATATATATATATATATATATATCAAACCCCCTTTTTTTAACCCAATCGGCTGGCCCTCTTTCTTTCTCCCATTTCTTTTTCTCTCTCTCACCCTCTCTCTCTCACGGTGCACCTCTCCCCCTCTCTTGGTGGCATGACTGCATCGGGCCGCCGTAGGACACGTGGGAGGCGTCATCAGAGAGCCCGCGACACGAGGAGCGCGGTGACGTCAACCTCGAGGCGAACTGCGGCGCGTGGAGACGGGACCGGGCGAGAAGAGCCGTGGCGACCCTCGGCTTGCATGGCGTCGTAACACCATTTTCATCACAATCGAGGTAAGGGGATGGCTTCCCGACCTTGTTAGGATCATTCCCTCTGCCATGCCCATCGTCATTGTGTCTTCCACAGCTTGCACATCGTCATTTTTGGTTTTGGAGCATGAACATCGTAAATTATGTTTTAATCTTCCATGAACATCATTGCTGGGTTTTTAGGCTATAAACTGTGGTTATGTATTGGTGGAATGATAGGGAATAGGTTAAAAATGAGTTTCCCATCAATCTAGGTCGATCGGGAGGGCTTCCGATTACGAACCCTGTGGATTCGGTTCGCTGGACAGGTGGTGGTCCTGCCAGTGACCGTTTCTGCAAAATAGTGAGGCGGTGGACCTTAGCGGTCCACAGCCCGTGCATTTTATCCATGTAGCGGCCCATTATTGGACCATTTACTGAACCTTAGCGGCTGAACCTTCGACTGCTATAGACCTTTGACCAAGTCAGACGACCTTTGACTCGATAGGGCGGTTAGTCTGGCGGCTTATCGTAGACCCGCAAGGACAACTTTGGCAGCCCAAGCATGGACCGCTACAGCATGTTGATACAATGTAAAATAGTAAGGCGGTGGAGCTTCGTGGCCCATTAGTGGAGCGCTACACCCTCTGTAGCGGCCAAACCTTCAATCGCTAGAGACTGTGGCGGGCTAATATTTAACCGCCATTTCCTACAGAGTTTCGACTTATGCATGTTCATTTCTTTATGCGTTTCATGTTGCATATTCGCCATGTTTCAATTGTTTTGCAAAATGTGGCATACTTTTAGATCCCAAGAGAGTTACTTTCTCTTTCCTTGTGATGGAACCACTAGTCGTAGCCCAACGATCTCTAGTGTCGGCCCACCTAGGAGTGGTGGCGGGGTAGTCCCGATTTATGGTTTTTAAGCTAGTCTCCATGGGCCCCTTTGCTTGATAGCAGCGTCCTACTAGGGGGGAAAACTAACTAGAGGCCTGGCTCAAGGCATTGAGCCCGTGTGTGCACACGTGGTCAGGGGCTAGGACTGGCACTGATGAGTGTTATCCTGACTAGTTCTTGTTTCTGGTACTGTTACATGTCTCACTTGTCGCGATCCAGACTTGTGTAGATACTTGAGACACAGTGTAAGCCGTCAATGCACGCATCTGGTTTCTATTCTTGGTGGTCCTTCTTTCTCCTGTCACTCGGAAATGCTAAAGTTTATTCTATTGGTAGATCTGACGCTCGTGTTTAAATTAAATTGGCATCATAGCTAGCTGATATTAAACTATTTAGATAGTCTTACAGCTTTACTAAATTGTGTTTAATTCTGCCAATGCATGTTTTAATTGCTTTCCTGCATTTAGTTGCAAGGTAGGGATCCGTGTGACCCCTACTGAGTCTTATTGAGAGACTCACCCTTACTTTTCCATGTGAGTAGCCTCAGCCGTCTACCAGAGCTTCCCATGCTTTTGACGGCCGTTCTTAGTGCCAGCAGTGGTCGATTAGTGGTCGGTCAGTGGTCGGTCATGGATCCCATTATGCTATTCATCTCGGTACTACCAAGATGTATCAAAATCTAAAAAGGTAGTTCTGGTGGCCAGGAATGAAAAAGGATGTAGCTGAGTTTGTGTTTAAATGTTTGACATGCCAACAGGTAAAGGCTGAGCATCAAAAGCCTGGAGGACTGCTTCAACCTTTAGAAATTCCAATGTGGAAAAGGGATCATGTTACGACAGATTTTGTTATGGGTTTAACTCGGACTTCACAAGGCTATGATGGAATCTGGAAGTTAGTTGATCATTTGACAAAGACAACAAGATTGTTGCCGATTAAAGTTGCTTGGAGTGTTCAGAAATTGGCCGAACTTTATGTCGAAAAGATTGTGCCATTGCATGGAATTCCGATATCTATTGTGTCAGATCGCGACCCATTGTTTACTTCTGGCTTCTGGCATAGTTTTCAAAAGGCGTTAGGCACATAATTGGCTTTCAGTTCAGCGTATCATCCTCAATCTAATGGTCAGTCAGAAAAGACTATTCATACTTTAGAAGATATGCTGCGATCGTGTTGCCTAGATTGGCAGGGTTCGTGGAGTCAGCATTTGCCATTAGTGGAATTTGCATATAATAACAGTTATCACTCCAGCATCAATATGGCACCGTATGAAGCTTTATATGGGCGTCCTTATCGTACACCATTGAATTGGTTTGAGTCTGGTGATCGACTGTTCACAGGACCGAATATGGTTCAGCAATGTGCTGATGTGGTTCGCTTGATCAGGCAGAGAATGTTGACAGCTCAGAGTCGACAGAAAAGCTATGCACATCAGCGCAGGTGACCATTGCAATTTGAGCCTGGAGATATGGCGTTATGAGGTTTGGGAAGCGTGGAAAGCTTAGTCCCTCTTACATTGGTCCGTTTCCTATCTTTGAATGTGTGGGCCAAGTGGCTTATCGACTTCAATTGCCAGCGGCGATGCAAGCAATCCACGATGTGTTTCATGTTTTCCAGTTGAGAAAGTATGTCCCTGATGCGTCTCACGTTCTGGATGATTCAGTTTGGCCTGAAGTGACAACAGATTTATCTACACTAGAGTACCTAATTAGAATTGAAGATCGTCATGAGCAACGATTGAGAAATAAGGTGATCCCTCTGGTTAAGGTTGTATGGCAGCGACACTCGGGTAATGAAGCAACTTGGGAACGTGAGGATGAAATGTGTCAGCAGTTTCCTTTCTTATTTGAATAAGGTATAATTTCATTCAGTTCTCTCCTTGTTCTTCCTTTTAAATTTCGAGGATGAAATTTCTATTAGGAGGGAGGGACTATAAGGCCCGTTCTTTAACGGATCCTTACCGGTATTAAAATATAATTTAATCCATGAATTTGGGCATTTTAATGGGTTTAATGGGCTTTTTCTATACATTTAACGCATTTAGTTAAAGCTTTTAAGAAATTAATTGGGCATATTAACAATTTTGCTTCCTTGGGGGTTACATGGCAATTTCAGGTTAAAAATCAAAAATATATATATATCAAACCCCTTTTTTTAACCCAATCGACCGACCCTCTCTCTCTCTCTCTCCCATTTCTTTTTCTCTCTCTCACGGCCCACCTCTCCCCCTCTCTTGGTGGCGTGACCACGTCGGGCCGCCGTAGGACGTGTCAGAGGCGTCATCGGAAAGCCCGCGACGCGAGGAGCGCGGTGACGTCAACCTCGAGGCGAACCGCGGCACGTGGAGACGGGACTGTGCGAGAAGAGCCACAGCGACCCTCGGCTTGCATGGCATCGTAATGCCTTTTTTGTCGCAATCGACGTAGAGGGATGGCTTCCCGACCTTGTTAGGATCATTCCCTCTGCCATGCCCATCATCGTTGTGTCTTCCACAACTTGCACATTGTCATTTTTGTTTTTGGAGCATGAACATCGTAAATTATGTTTTAATCTTCCATGAACATCGTTGCTGGGTTTTTAGGCTATAAACTGTGGTTATGTGATGGTGGAATGGTAGGAAACAGGTTAAAAATGAGTTTCTCGTCGATCTAGGTCGATCGGGAGGGGTTTCGATTACGAACCCCGCAGATTCGGTTCGCTAGACAGGTGGCGGTCCGACCAGTGACCATTTCTGCAAAACAATAAGGCGGTGGACCTTAGTGGTCCACAGCCCGTGTGTTTTATCCATGTAGCATCCCATTATTGGACCGTCTACTGAACCTTAGCGGCTGAACCTTCGACCGCTATAGACCTTTAACCAGGTCAGACGACCTTTGACCCGATAGGGCAGTTAGTCTGGTGGCTTATCGTAGAACCGCCAGGACCACTTTGGCGACTGATGCGCTCAACAGTCTTCGTTTAAAAATGCCGTGCTACACAAATTTCAAAATTTATACAACCGCACTCACTCACTTAGATGATTTTGAAAATAGAGTAAAGTGGTAAGAACGGGTCGATCCCACGGGGAGGAAATTTGAATGTAAGTTGGAAAATACCCTTATGTTTTGGAAAACCAATTGCTTTTGTTTGATTTGAGTGCGATTACAACTAACAGAAATGAAATTGCAATTTGAAAGAACAAGAGATAAGTTAAAGAAATATTTAGCCAATGAATTGAAGAATGCCGTCGTTTCCTCGCCGAGCCTTTGATGAAGATCGCTCCGCCTTGGAAGTCGACGCCGTGAGATGATTTGAAGAAGACCACCGCTTTGGGTGTGAGTGAAACACTTATGAAGAAATAGGTTGGATAGAACAAGTTTGAAACACTAAGTTGAAAACATAACAGAATTTTATTGAAAATAGGGGTTGGAAGAAATAGAATAACTTAAAATATAAATGGAATTAGAAAAAATGGAATACATGAAAGTTGTAAAGAATTAAAAGAAGAAGAAGTTTTATGAAGAACACAGAAACATAAAACTAAAGGAAGATAATGAAAAACTTGAAAAATCAAGATCTATTACTGTTGGTGAATAGTAACTGACAGAAAAATAGAACAGTAAAGAATTAATTCTAGAGCTCAAAATAAGAAGAATTTGAAGACATGAAAGAAGAACAAAAGTTATATCTATAAGAGAGTAACAACTTTCATGAAGAACTCAGAGTATAATTATGATTGTAAAGGCTTCACAATGATAAATTGGTGGAGACTATCACTTCAGATGAACAGTACATGAACAAGATAACACTTAAAAATATAAAGAATAACTTTTAAACTAGAAGGAATTAAAGGAAATGATTAAAAGAGAAGTTGAAGAACACTTACAGATGGACAACTTTGTAGAAGATATAAAATTGAAATAAAGAACACACAAGCTTGTAAATTGATTATGAAGAGCCGAAATGGCTAAGAGTACAATGAAATCCTTCAATACAAACTTAACACAAACTTCAAAACGTGAATACAAAAGCTTTCAAAATCTATCCCTACCAAAGTCACAAAGCAAAAACTTGAAGAACACTTACAAACTTGCTCAATGCATGGCTTACGACTCCTAGCTATCCTCTCTTCCTAATCTCCTAACCTCTCTAACTTCTTTTCTTCATTACAAATGAACCCCTTTATATAGAATACACAACACCCCTCTCTTCATGTGAACATCCATGCTAATATGAACACATAATTGCTACTCTATTTGACCCAAAACGGTAGGCTGACATGTGCTGCACACTTCTCCATTTTTTTCGGATTTTTCCCATTTTTTTCAGATTTTTTTTATAGCCTCTTCTTCTTCTTCTTTCCCTCTTTCCCTCTCTCTGGCGGTCCGTTGCGCCGACCGTCGCCGCGTGCGCCATGTGGATGCGTTGCACCGCCGCGTCCGCAAGCCGCCGCGTGCCTGCGTGGACCCACAGCGCCCGGTCGACTTCCTCCGCTGACCGCCCGCGTGGGCGGTTCCTTGTTGACCACGCTGTGAGCGCGTTTGTCGCGCTCCTCCGCCAGCTCGCGGACTCGAGCCTGTGCTCCTGCAAACAAAAACACACGCACACACTTTCACTTAGTTAGGTTAGTTAGATATAATAGTTATGTATAATATTATATATATATATATATATTATATAATATTCATATAAAAATCATATATATCTTAGAAAAATCTAAAAAATGTCAAATAAATTTTTTTCTATTATTATTTTTTTTCTTTTTGAAAAAGGTACAAAATTATTTTTATTTTTATTTTTATTTCTTTATTATTTTTTTCCTTATTTTCATAATATCGATATATATATATATGTATGTATATATTATGTATATAGCTTATTAAGGCCTTAAAAATATCAAATAAATTTATTTTATTATTGTTATTTTTTTCTTTTTTCTTTTTGAACAAATCCCTGGGCTTCTGGCCCAGTTCCACATATATATATATATACTTTTTGTATTTTCTTATTTTTATTGTTTTGAGTGCTTGTTAAATAAGAAAATATCGTTATTAAAATCAGTTAATTCCAGAAAATCAATTATTTCACTCTAAATTAAAAGTAAGTGTGATAAGTGCATATTGATTATTATTAAAGCCCATAAATAATGTAAATAACATGAATTAAGATGGGAAAATACACACTTATCACACCCCCCAACTTACTCATTGCTAGTCCCTTAGCAATGCAAATAATCTCAAAATGTAAGGACTAATAAGAGTTTAAAAAGTTCATGCCTCATTTCCATATCATCGTTCATAGAATCTACTAAAGATTAGGAATCTGGAATTATTATCACACACTAGCCTTATGTAGTTAATTCAGGGTACATGATCAAGAAATCTAATTAAAATTCAGTAGCACTTGTGCATGTGTAATACTAAATTCACAGTCTAGACAATTGCGTCCTCCAATTACTATTCCAAACAAATGCCTTTCAATTCTGCACTTCTTAATCAGAGCATTCAGCATACTAGCTTTTTGTCTGCCTTGTTGCTATATCCCGGTTGGGATCTTTATATTTTTTTTCTTTTTCGTTCTACTTTTTTCTTTACACACATGATGCTGCACTACCATTCACTGTTTTACACGAACCTCAACACGTCTTAGGTGAAGTAGGCCCGGTTACACAGATCAAAGTTTCCTTTTCCTTTTGACGCGAACCTCAACACGTCTTAGTTGAAGTAGGCCCGGTTACTCAGAATCGGAGCATTTTTCATGGTGTTTTTTTTTTTCAATTTTTTTTCAATAGATAATATAGCAGAAAGCTTATAACATATCTCTTCCTCAAAAAGTGCAGAATATTAGGCAGCACACCCAAAATAGCAGAAGGCTTGTCTTGTTTGTTTCATTAGTGTGCAAAGTGATTTTCATTTTCTAAAGTGCACATGAACTTTAAAAAGATTCTTAGATCAAGTTTTCCATGGATAGAGTAAATAAATTATCCATCATCATTTTCCCTAGTCTTTTCTATTCTAGAATCATTGTCAATAGAAGCATGAATCATGAAACTCAAAATGGGTTTATTTTATTTGTGTTTCCAATTTTCAAAGAAAATTTTTTTTTATATGTAATATGTGCAATGGCATGATTTCCGTCCCCCCAACTTAAATGACATTGTCCTCAATGACATGAACAATTGGGATTGATAGAACAATGTAGACATGAAATTTATGACGGAACGGGACAACCTGACGGAAGTGAACTTTAACGGGTTGACTTGTGACGGCTTGGCAGAGATGTTGACGTTGAAAATCTGAGCATCAGAGGAAGCAAGTATTGCTTCTCCCCCCAACTTATCATTTATTCAAACCTGCAAAATAAAAACACAAACACACAAGAAAAACTTGGGTTGTCTCCCAAGAAGCTATTTATTAGCACACAGAAATCACTTAAAACATTGGATTGCCTCCCAAGAAGCGCTAAATTTAACGTCGTCAGCCCGACGCATTACAGTTCATTAACCAACGGGTGGCATTCAGAATCAGCCACCATGTGATCTTGTCCTCTTTCAAATTCCAGCCCTTATGCCATTGGAAGACAAGAGTAACCATATAAGGATTGGGGCTAGACATATGCGGGTCTCGCACTTTATTGACGTTTTCTGTAACCATAAATGGGAGCCAGTTTTCCTCTTTAGGGATCCAGAAATGAGCAAGGGCCAATAATTTCTCATGATCGAGGTGGAACCCTTGCATAAAATCAATCCATTGGTCCCCTTGTCCTGTATCGTCTCTCCTGACGAGCCCTTTAGGAATGACTTCCTCCATGGAAACTTGTTCAGGCCCTGGTAGCTTAGGAATAATATCATCATCTTTAGCCACTTTCCTGTCAGTAACAGCCTCTTGAGCTTTAAGAGCATTGATCAATTTATCTTCCTGAGAGGAAGTTAAATCGAAGACGAATGTGGTTGGCACATCCCCCTCAGGTCCTAGAATCTCAAATTGGAGAGGCTCAACTGACAGGGGAATCAAAGTAGAAGGAAGCACTAACTCATCCACAGATTCAGACGTCATTGGAGAGGCTTTAGGGGTTAGATCAAATAGAAAAGTTTCGAATGAAACCCCTTCATCATACCCCTCACTTAACTGAGGATTATCACCCAAATTGCCCACTAATGGGGTGGATAGAGGAAATGTAAATGAGTCCAGTCCGGCCCTTTCATCATAGGTCAGATCAAATGTGAATTTCTCTAACACGGGCCCCTCATCACACTCCTCACTCAACTGAAAATTATCAATCAAATTTTCCAGAAATGGGGTCGGTAGATGAAATGTAAACTTTTCTAATAAGGCCCCATCCTCATATTCTTCCAGGGAAGGAGGATATTCAGAATTTTGTTCCATTAAATCAACCATATTATTACTTACAACGTAATCCTCCTCTTTATTCATGTCCTCAATTGAGTTGTGTGGGCCATTGTTCTTGACAGTAATATTCTCAATCTCAAAACATTCATAGGATGTGGTGATATGATCATCATTATCCTTGAAGTCACCCCCTTCTTCCTTTCCTTCCTTCATAATGGTATTACTTGCACACACCCCCTCACTCTCAATAGTGATATCTTGAGCCAAAATGACAGGCAGAAGATCATCATCATCATCATTCACATATCGAGGGGGTTGGTGGAATGTTGAAGGAGAGGGTTGATAAGTAGACTGAGAGTACACGATTTGAGGTTCAAAACAGTGGCCCGATGAATCACTCCTAGTATCCATGTTGAATCCGAAATCTGGGTGAGATGAGTTGAGCTGAAGTTGAGGACACGGGGGTCGCCCGTGGCCTTGTTGGGGTGAAAGTGTAGACAAATGGGTTTGGATTGTTTGGTCCATCCAAGGAAAATTTAGGTGATTGCTCCAGCCAGACGTAGAATTATCGGAAAGGGTATCACACTGGCGTGGAGAGAATCCTAGGATATTGTGGACCTGTGTTTGGATAACTGGAGAGAGTCGGGCAATAGTAGGACATTCACTCACATGGTGAGTGAGACTGGCACAGAATTCACAGACTTCCGTGAACGTATGGATTGGGTTTTCAGCCTGTTTGACATGTCCTACGGATTGTTGATAAGATGAGATGGAGGCACGATTCACCGAATTTTCACTCAAAATCTCAAACAGATCATACGCCTCATCTTATCTTTTGCTCAAAAATGCCCCTCCACAATATATATCCACCATTTGCCTATCAAAATCGGATAACCCCTCATAAAACGCAAATATAATTTACCATTTGGGCAACCCATGGTGTGGACATTCACTTATTAAATTCTTAAGTCTCTCCCAAGATTCATGAATTTGCTCTCCCGGACGTTGAGTAAATCCTGTAATCGCCCTTCTCATCATGTTGGTTTGGCCTATGGGGTAAAATTTTTTCAAAAATTCTAGCTACATAGCTTCCCAAGTCCTGATAATCTTTCCAAAACTCCTTAACCAACATTTTACTTTATCTTTCAATGAGAATGGAAATAAGATCAACTTAAGGGCATCATCATTAAAATTCTGAATTTTAATCAGGGAGCAAACTTCTAGAAAATCATCTAGATGCCTATAAGGATTTTCATTGAGATTCCCATAGAAAGATGGGAGCATCTGGATGAGACTAGGGCGAATTTCATATTAATCAACAAGAATGTCAGGGAGTTGAATAAGGTTGAGGGCTTATAAGTAGAAGGATAAAAGTGCTCCTGCATAGGCGTGGATTTGTAATTTTATTTTTTTAATTTTTTTTATGCAACCACAAACAAGTTAACACAAATTATCTAATGATCTAGATGCGACTCAGACCTACAAATAGGGTTCACAAAGTGATTAAAATGAAACTTGTTTACCCTCAATATGACCACCAGCTAGGTAAGGGGTGGGGAAGTGGGAGGTTCCCCCTACTTTCGTAGGGACCTTATTATGCCAAACCACTAGCCCGCTTAAGGCGTTTGCCGTCCGACCGTCTTGCCTTAGGCACCAGTTTTCATATGAGGGTAAACCCAAATAACAAAAAAATCACAGTGTGATCTTAGGGCCAACGTTTACTGACTTTTATTTATGACGTAGGTCATGCAAAGATGCAAGGGAAATGTGATTTGTGGGCTAAGGAAGGGTGATGAAATCCCCACCTTATGTTATTTAAAGGTATTGCCCTTAGAATATTTTGAAATGAAATGCACACCACAATCGCAAACAAGGGGTTCTTATGTAATATACATGCCATAATAGGATAAGTAGAACGTACCTTGCCCCTCGCAATCTTCAAAATGCAATACAGAAATTAAACAAAGAAAAAATTATATACTAAATGATGCATGACCTAAAACATGTTGTGTGGTTTCTAATCTTGAAATGATTTTTTTTTATTTTGGTGTAAGTAATTTTTTTTGGTTTTTAATTAATGAACCTATCTAGCCAGAATAAAAATATCTTTTGTTTTGATGTTTTTGATTTTTTATAGAGTTTTGAAGAATTTTTCAATATTTTCTAGATTTTTCAGAAATTGGAAAAACAGAACCTGTTCCGACGTTTCTACCTTTAGTGATGCTTCCGAGCTTTTAACGACGCTTCATTTTCTGAGGACTTCAGGTCCGATTTTCCTCTTTCCTTGATGTTCTGACTTTTTTTTTCTTTTTCCTGCACAAGTAAAAATAGCAAAATCAATATACAAATATACAAATCAAACACAAGAATATCCAACTTTCAAAATTTTCATCCCCGGCAACGGCGCCAAAAATTTGATGCCCTCGACAGTCGTCGTTTAAAAATACCGTGCTACACAAATTTTAAAATTTATACAACCGCACTCACTCACTTAGATGATTTTGAAAATACGAGTAAAGTGGTAAGAACGGGTCGATCCCACGGGGAGGAAATTTGAATGTAAGTTGGAAAATACCCTTATGTTTTGGAAAACCAATTGCTTTTGTTTGATTTGAGTGCGATTACAACTAGCGGAAATGAAATTGTAATTTGAAAGAACAAGAGATAAGTTAAAGAAATATTTAGCCAATGAATTGAAGAATGCCGTCGTTTCCTCGCCGAGCCTTTGATGAAGATCGCTCCGCCTTGGAAGTCGACGCCGTGAGATGATTTGAAGAAGACCACCGCTTTAGATGTGAGTGAAACACTTATGAAGAAATAGGTTGGATAGAACAAGTTTGAAACACTAAGTTGAAAACATAATAGAATTTCATTGAAAATAGGGGTTGGAAGAAATAGAATAACTTAAAATCTAAATGGAATTAGAAAAAATGGAATACATGAAAGTTGTAGAGAATTAAAAGATGAAGAAGTTTTATGAAGAATACAGAAATAGAAAACTAAAGGAAGATAATGAAAAACTTGAAAAATCAAGATCTATTGCTGCTGGTGAACAGTAACTGACAGAACAATAGAACAGTAAAGAATTAATTCTAGAGCTCAAACTAAGAAGAATTTGAAGACGTGGAAGAAGAACAAACGTTATATCTATAAGAGAGTAACAACTTTTATGAAGAACTCAGAGTAAAATTATGATTATAAAGGCTTCAAAATGGCAAATTGGTGGAGACTATCACTTCGGATGAATAGTACAAGAACAGGACAACACTTAAAAACACAAAGAATAGCTTTTAAACTCGAATGAATTAAAGGAAATGATGAAAAGAGAAGTTGAAGAACACTTACAGATGGACAACTTTGTAGAAGATAATAAATTGAAATAAAGACCACACAAGCTTGTAAATTGATTATGAATAGCTGAAATGGCTAAGAGTACAATGAAATCCTTCAATACAAACTTAACACAAACTTCAAAACGTGAATACAAAAGCTTTCAAAATCTATCCCTACCAAAGCCACAAAGCAAAAACTTGAAGAACACTTACAAACTTGATCAATCCATGACTTACTACTCCTAGCTATCCTCTCTTCCTAATCTCCTAACCTCTCTAACTTCTTTTCTTCATTACAAATGAACCCCTTTATATAGAATACACAACACCCCTCTCTTCATGTGAACATCCATGCTAATATGAACACATAATTGCTGCTCTATTTGACCCAAAATGGTAGGTTGACATGTGCTGCACACTTCTCCATTTTTTTCGGATTTTTCCCATTTTTTTCAGATTTGTTTTTATAGCCTCTTCTTCTTCTTCTTTCCCTTTTTCTCTCTCTCTAGCGGTCTGTTGTGCCGACCGTCGCCGCGTGCGCCGTGTGGACACGTTGCGCCGCCGCGTCCGCAAGCCGCCCCGTGCCCGCGTGGACCCACAGCGCCCGGCCGACTTCCTCCGCTGACCGCCCGCGTGGGCGGTTCCCTGTTGACCACGCTGTGAGCGCGTTTGTCGCGCTCCTCCGCCAGCTCGCGTACTCGAGCCTGTGCTCCTGCAAACAAAAACACACGCACACACTTTCACTTAGTTAGGTTAGTTAGATACAGTAGTTATGTATAATATTATATATATATATATTATATATAATATTCATATAAAAATCATATATATCTTAGAAAAATCTAAAAAATGTCAAATAAATTTTTTTCTATTATTATTTTTTTTTCTTTTTGAAAAAGGTACAAAATTATTTTTATTTTTATTATTATTATTTTATTATTATTTTCTTATTTTCATAATATCGATATATATATATATATATATGTATATATTATGTATATAGCTTATTAAGGCCTTAAAAATATCAAATAAATTTATTTTATTATTGTTATTTTTTTCTTTTTTCTTTTTGAACAAATCCTTGGGCTTCTGGACCAGTTCCACATATATATATATATATATATATATATTGTATTTTCTTATTTTTATTATTTTGAGTGCTTGTTAAATAAGAAAATATCGTTATTAAAATCAGTTAATTCCAGAAAATCAATTATTTCACTCTAAATTAAAAGTAAGTGTGATAAGTGTATATTTATTATTATTAAAGCCCATAAATAATGTAAATAATAGGAATTAAGATGGGAAAATACACACTTATCAGCGGCCCAAGCATGGACCGCTAGAGCATGTTGATACAGTGTAAAATAGTAAGGCGGTGGAGATTCGCAGCCCATTAGTGGAGCGTTACACCCTTTATAGCGGCCATACCTTCAACCATCAGAGACTGTGGCGGGCTAATATTCAACCGCCATTTCCTAAAGAGTTTCGACATATGCATGTTCATTTCTTTATGAATTTCATGTTGCATATTCGCCATGTTTAAATTATTTTGCAAACTATGGCATACTTTTAGATCCCAAGAGAGCTACTTTCTCTTTCCTTGTGATGGAACCACTAGTCGTAGCCCGATGACCTCCAGTGTTGGCCCACCTGGGAGAGTTGGCGGGGTAGTCCTGGTTTACGATTTTTAAGCTAGTCTCCGTGGGCCCCTTTGCTTGATAGTAGCGTCCTACTGGGGGGGAAACTAGCTAGAGGCCTGGCTCAAGACATTGAGCCTGTGTGTGCACACGTGGTCAAGGGCTTGGACTGGCACTGACGAGTGTTACCCTGACTAGTTCTTATTTTCGGTACTGTTACGTGTCTCACTTGTCATGATCCAGACTTGTGTAGATACTTGAGACGTAGTGTAAGCCATCAGTGGACACATCTGGTTTCTATTTCTGGCGGTCCTTCTTTCTCCTGTCACTCGAAAATGCTGAAGTTTATTCTATTGGTGGATCTGACGCTCGTGTTTAAATTAAATTGGCATCATAGCTAGCTGATATTAAACTGTTTAGATAGTCCTACAGCTTTACTAAATCGTGTTTAATTCTGCCAATGCATGTTTTAATTGCTTTCTTGCATTTAGTTGTGAGGTAGGGATCCGCGTGACCCCTACTGAGTCTTGTTGAGAGACTCACCCTTACTTTTCTAGGTGAACAGCCTCAGCCGTCTACCGGAGCTTCCCGTTCTTTTGACGGCCGTTCTTAGTGCCAGTAGTGGTCGGTCAGTGGTCGGTCAATAGGCTGTCAGTGGTCGGTCAATCGGGTATGCCCCAAGTAGTTGTATATTTTATCTCTTGTTCAATGGTTGGACTTGTATAAATTATGGATCTGGACTATTGTATATATTTATCACTCTGATGTTTAAATTGCTTCCGTTTATAGTTCAAATTGTTGCTATAATTAATAATGGATGCGGGTAATTCCAATTCGTTATGCATCCCCTCGACAAAACCCTCCAACCCTTACGGGGCCTCATCAGCCTCTTGGGTGGCTTCCTCGAGTTTTTGCTATCGGTTTATCGATATCCGGATCTCCGGGTCATTACATTATTCGTGCAAGAGCAGAATGTACACCGACCTTAGACGCGCAAGATCAAAATGTGCACCGACCTTAGACGTGCAAGATCATAATGTGCACCGACCTTACTCGTGCACAGGATACATGTGCACAGACCTAAGTATGCGAGCTGACATGTATGCTCAGACCTTAAATGTTGTATATGCACAAACCTTAAAATGTGCACAGACTAGAAAACATGCACAAACCTGAATGTATGCACAAGTTGATATGTGCGTAGACCTTAGTATGCACGATTTATGAACATGCACTGACTTTGTACAGTTAAATCCAAACATGCACTGACCTTGATGTTTAACTATATGTGGACCTGCACCGACCTTACCCTAGGCTAGCAAAAGGTCCACCGACCTGCATATTCAACAAATATGAATATGCACCGACCATGCAATATGTGTGAACGTGCACCGACCTTATGCTATAATGCTTTAAAACATGCACTGACCTTTATATTTGACTAAATGCTAATTCTGACTTAGAGAGGAATATCAAAGTAACAATGTTGCCAAAGTTAAAATAGAGTCAACTAAACTGTTACCAGTCAAAAAAACACAGCATTCTCCACTAAATATCAAATACATAGGAGACACAACAACACCTTCTCCATTGCACGCAACCAATGCTCCGCAACTAAGGGTTGACTCGCCCCCTTAAACGATGGCGAGTTCATCCTTCAGAACCGTTTCATAATCGACGGCCCTTTCATAACCCTTGGAACTACTTCCGGAGGCGGTGGGGCCTGAACCACGAATACCATAGGTTACTCACGAGGCCCGCTCAATTAAAACTACACACCTCAACCAATCCAAACCATACTTGGGCTTGAGCCTGAACTTGAGCTTGCAACACTGCATTCGCATCAGCCTGGGTTTGCATCACACGCACTAACCCTTGCATGAAAGCACCATAATCAACAAATGGTGGCGGCAGCATCGGCTATCCTTGTTGACCTTCCTCCACATCTCTCCTCGATTCCTCTTCACGAGCAAGGGCAGCAGCACGGCGACCGCGGGATGCCATAGCCTTATTAAAACAATAGATTTATTAAGGTTGACCTCCTAGTTTTGACTAATTTATTTCTTTATGAATGTTTTCGGCTCATATAACTTATGAAACTATCTAGATCTGGGGATATGAAGCTAGTTGATGGTCTACTTATATAAATTCTCAACCTTGGGCTCTGATACCACTCTCTGTAACACCCCACCTTAGAATTCGGTTCAGTTTCTAACTCTCTTCAGACTTAAGGGAAATGACACAGTGGGAACAACCCAACATAACAGAATCTGGTTGACGAATTACATAAATAAAGAGACTAGTTGACAGCGGAAGAAAAATCTCGTTTCCATAAATTAGATCACATACCTAAAATCACAATAGTCCAAACTGATAATACGTAAAAGTTCTATACAACAATCCATTATTACAAAATATAAATCTTCTAACAACAATCACCTCAACTAGAAAGAAAAGGATCTCCAAAGATTACACCAAATCCTCTCGATCGGAGTCACTGCGCACTAACTCCTCGTCCTCACCAAGGGAATCACCTGAAAATGTTTAGCAAGCATGAGTCCAGGAATAGACTCAACAAGTTACTAAATTCAAATTATTTTCCTTTTGTCCACGCCTAACATACTTCGAGGATAATTAAACTTACAAAAATTTATGATACTTAGAATATTTGAAATCAGGTTGCTGGGGATAGAAAAACAAGCCTGTAGCAGAAAACAAGTGTTTATATGACTATAACTTCAATTTTTAGAACTCACTTGTTTGCTTAGAATTTCAGATAACAGAAACATAAATTTCTAGAATTCATATGACTAAACATATTTCATAAAATAGAATTTCAAAATTTACACCATTTCAGAAGTCATATGCCTTTATAGATTTCAGATATAGAGACAGAATTTCAGATAACATATGGCCTATACATAGTGCCCAAACCACCATTAGAAGGTCAGACAGACAGATACTCAGTCGCCTAGGCAATGGTGACGAGTCTTGGTTACTGCGTACAACTGGGATAAGTCCTCCCTACCTTAATCAGTGGAACTTGTCCATCTCCAGGATTTCACCTCGTGCCCTCGAGGTCAGAACAGAGTGAGCCTCCCCACAGGGGCATTTCTGTAGCTTGGCTCCAGAACCTTCTATGACACCAATGTCCATATAGCCCATATAATCGTTCTACATATATATATACATATGCCAAAAATCATACATCGCAGTGTAATCTTTTCACTAATATGTACTTCAACTACACTTTTCAACACTTCTCAGTTATTGTCAAGATATCTTAATCTCTGAAGTTTTCAGAATATACACTATTGTAGGCCATAGAAAACAAGGTTATTTCTAGGTTACACATGCATAGAAAATAATTCATAATTTTAAATACAGAATTTCTGTGACTATGAAATTTTGACAGTAAGTTACCAACTTGGTTCTTTGTCATTTCCCAATTTTTTAGATTTTTATGAATCAAAATGGCCCTTCAAAAATCTTTTTTTCCTAGTTTCTCTCGATGCACCCTTGCCTCTCAAAGGGGCTGCATCGACCCAGTCATGGGGCTGCATCGATGCACCCTTGGCTCTCAAAGGGGCTGCATCAATGCAGCCATGGGGCTGCATCGATGCACCCTAAACTTCAAAGAGGTTGCATCGATGCAGTCAGGGGGCTGCATTGATGCACCCTAAACTTCAAAGAGGCTGCTCTGACCCAGTCAAGGGATTGCATCAGAGCACCCTTAGCCTTCAAAGAGGCTGCTCTGACGCAGTCAAGGGACTGCATCAGAGCACCCTTAACTTTGCTTTAAAAAATCAGATGAACTTTACAAAAACCCATGTAGTTTAAAATGGAAAACCAGGAGGAACACATGATGCTCTCTTTTTTTTGCTCTTCACAGATTTCTTTTAACCCCAAAACCATCCAAGCAGTCTAAACCATGTCAAAAGGATAAATTGAGTTTTAGCAACTTGCAGGGATGTGTTGACATACTGCATGGTATACTAGTTAAACAGTAATGGAAATTTGGAACAAAATCAAAACAAGTACCATGAGATATGTTTTATGACTATGCATGTTTTCTCTTAACCTAAGGTCTTCGAAAGCAGTTTAAAACATGCCAAAAGGATGCTTTGAACCTTAAGAACCTGCCTTAACGAAGAAAATGATAGATCAAAAGAACATGCTTCTCAATGTAGTCTCTTCGGTCTAGGAGTCCTTCGAAAGACACCCTCGCACAGCCTCCCCTTCTAACCTCTCTTGCTAACAACTGGACATCAAGAGCACTCACACCCTTCGCTCTCAGAACAAAGGAAAAACTAAAAACACCAATGTCTCGTACGACTTACAGAGAAAATGAAGGAAGAGGAGTGCCAACTCACTTCCAATCTGACCCTTTAAAGGGTCATACGATTGTTATCAGGGGTTTCAAATCTCAACCCTTAATTCAAATTAACCTAAATCTAATGGCAAGAGAAAACTTTGAAACGATCAATCCCACGCAAGGATCCTACTACCGGTAAAACGAATTTTACGCATAGTAACGCGTAAACGATTATCACTATTTATTAGCCACTTCAAAATTTGATATCTCACAATATAAAAAGAATTTGAAAAATCTAATTGTTACCCATTAATCACCTCAATTTACTCTATCATAAAAAAATATAAAATAAATAAAAACCCATGAAATGAAAATTGCCCCCAAAATGAATAGTAACCTCATCAAAATGAACAGTGGGACATTTAAAACCCACTATTTTTCACCCGTTTCTCTGCTTGTACCTATATACATTTACGTGAGTTTCATTTAAAATCTACTATCTCTCATCCATTTCTCCTGTTATACCTATATTCATTTATATGAGCTTCATTTAAAACTCACTATCTCTCAGCCATTCTCTTATTATACATATGTATATATGTGATATTTTCTTCTAAGGAAAAGGGTAAAACCCATTTAACACTATCTACCAACAACAACTATTCATTGGCCAACAACAACTACCTTAATATATATATATACACCCAAGCAATTTAAGTTACAAAATTTTAATTACTCAAAAATTGATTTATAATCAGGAGAAATTGTTTACTCCTTTATTATTAAGTTTAATTCAACAAAATATTAGTCAAACACAAGCAATAAATATTTCACGCATTAACCAAAATATCATATATTACTTATGAATTACGATAAAATTCTCAGACACTACAATACGGGCCAGAGAGACTTGTATATTCTGTTGGGCCTTAAGCCGCTGTCCTTCTAAATCGGAGAGCTCCTCCAGTCTTCTTTTTATATTTGTTTGGCTATCTTTAACTAATTCGTGCTGGATTGCAACTCAGAGTGAAGGTATCTCCAGCTCTATCGAGACGACTGCTTCCGAGCCGTATACCAGCGAAAATGGTGAGCAACTTATTAGGGTCTTGTATACGGTGTGGTATGCCCATAGTGCCCCGTATATCTTTTCATCACAATCCTTCTTGCTAGAGCTTACTATCTTGGCGAGAAGTATGCAGAGGGTTTTGTTAAAAGCTTCAGCCAACCAATTTTCTTGTGGGTTGTATGGAGTGGAGGTCCTCCAATCAATTTTGAACTTATCGGATAGTCTATAGACCTTCTGATTCTGGAAGTGACTTCCGTTATTAGAGACGATTCGGTTAGGCACACCGAATCAAAATATAATGCTTCGACAGAAAATTCTTGCTATGATTTCTCCTCTCACTTCCTTTAAAGCCACAGCTTTCGCACAGCGGGAGAAATAATCTTTTGCCGGTAAGATATACTTGCATCCTGATGAGGATGTGGGTAGTGGGCCGACAACATCTATGCCCCATTGAGCAAACGGCCAACTATGTGTCATAGGGTGTAGCTGTATCGGAGGTCTTCTCCGGACCGTAGCATGCTCCTGGCATTTATGACATGACTTGGCATACTTGCAACAGTCATCGAACATACTTGGCTAGTAATAGCCTAGTATCTTGATCTCAATCTTTAATTTCGGCCCAGCTTGATGAGCACCACCTGATCCTGCATGAATTTCCCTCATGACCTTCCAAGCCTCCTCCGTAGATATACATCAGAGCAGTGCCTTTCTTCTGGCATCTGCCACAATCTGGAACAGGGTTTCGTTCCTGACTTCATAAGAGTCCTTTATTCTGATCAGCCTGATCTTTTCTTCCCTTTACTGGGACAATTATTGGTATTTGAACCATTGCATCAGGGGCTCTCTCCAGTCAGGTGAGCTGACTACTTCTACTGTCACAGCTTCGCATTCTTCTCCATCGGGCTCCTCTATCATACTAGGAACCTGGCGCCTGTTTATCACCAATATATTGATGGATTCATCTGGCGGGACTGCCAGCAAGCTTGCCAGCTTTGCCTGTAGCAACCTTGGTAAATTAAAGGACTAGAAAGTCTAAGTAAATTAAAATCTAGACCCAGACCCTGTACACAACCCCATGATCCCCTAATAGGTCTTACAAAAGGATCTCATAGACCCTACCCTTAAAATTTTATGGGATTATGAATTTAGCATCATTTTAAGTAGCCATTTAAAGTCATAGTGTATTTTTATTTAAATAAATAATCAATAAACCTCGGAGAAAACTTTAATTTATACTTTATTAGTAATTTAGAAAATTTAATATTTCATATTTGTTACAATATATTTTATTTAAAGGAATAAGGGTATATTGACAAGTTTTAATACATTAAAGATAAGTAAAAGATAAAAGAATGGGCATATAGACAATATCGATCTTTTTGAGGTTGACGGGAAAGGGATAAAACCTATATAGCGCCCATAGTTCAGGCGCAATATACACATAAAACGACAAATTCAAAGTCGTTATTTTATTGAACGTGAATAGTGTGTGAATAGTGTCACTTTCTATTTTTAAGGAATTTTGTAAGCCTAATTATATGAAAAAATAGAGAAAAATGGAAGGATCTTATCCATAAAATTTCATAATGATACCCCATCAAATAAAAAAGATAAAAATCCCCAAACATTGTAACTATTATAAATCAATGTGAAATGGAGAATAACGCCCATACGAGGGGCGCTATTTCATTAAAAATGACTTGTAAGTGGATGTTATTTCTTAGAAGGTGACTTTCAGGTGGACGCTAATTTTTAAAACGTGGCTTTGGTTTGGACGCCAATTTCTTAAAGTTAAAATAAGGAAACTATTGACCGTGTTTCACTCTAACTAAGAAGTAATTAGGTTTCAGAAGGGATTAACGTGGGAAATTCTAATACTATTAGTAATTTTAGTCCTGATCGAACTCCAACTCCCCCTAGGATTCCCAACACTATAAATACCCCACCAAGAACCCCAAAATTATGTTGCTTCTTCTTCCTGTTACTTCTTCCTCAACCCACGACCTGCTGTTACTTCTTCTCCAACGTGCCTTGCTGAAAGTTGTTTCTCTTAGCAAACAGAAGGAGCTTGCTGCTATTCTTTTGCCTCCTACGGCTGAGCATTAAGGAACCTGCTATTGGTTTTCTTTTTCCCTTTTACTGGATGAGGCTTGCATATGGTGAAGCTCCAATCTCCTAGCTTTCTATTTGATTATTCTTCCGCCGTCTACACGTGAAGAGCAAGTTCCTCTACTTTCATTGCTATAGCAAGCAGAGGACCATGTCTTTCTCCAATTTTTCCAAAGTCTTGTCAACTAAAAATCATCCAAAAAGGTAGGTGTTCTCGACATCAAGCTAAAGCCGTTAATATTAAACCTTAATAAGATCTTTGCATATATATATATATCTTGATCTTTTAATGCATCCGTAGGTGATCTCTCTCAAGTAAAAATAGTAACAATAAAATCTAGCAAGATCAAGTTTTACGTAGGTTTTCTCAAGTTCTATGCCTAATCTAGTAAATACATAGATTCATGCATGCATCATGATATACTTTTACGCTGTTTTAATGGCTTCTGTTTCAATTTTTGGATTCTCAGTAAAATAGCGACCCGATCATGGGCGCTATTCCGAATTTGCGACTGTGTAATAATCGCTACTTTCTTGATTAATTATTAAACTAGCATGATTCAAAATTTAATAACTTAAAATATGGACATCTAAACATTGACATGCGTGCATGGCTAGACTATTGGTATTTTTCTCTATATATTCATGTACTTGTCCTTTGAAAATTATTTGATTTGGAAAAAATGACACTATTCATGCATTTTATACTCTGGAATGAACAGCGACCCCTATCCTGTCGCTATATTGAAACCAGCACCCAAGGTGTGGACGCTATTTCCTGAAACATGGCTGCGCCATGGGCGCGAATTAAAACAGAACCAAAACGATGTGTTAAAATGCTATAAAAAATCCAGGATTTATTTACACTAAAATTGGAACATGAATTTAAAAGTAACGGCTAGGTCACGGGCGCGATTCAATAAATAGTGGTTGAATCCCAGGCGCTATTTAAGAAATAGCAACAATGACTCAGGCGCCATTTTCTGTCATGTGAGTTTTCGTTGGTTTCATGTACACCCTTCCAATGGGTTACATATATGGCACTATATTCCAAGCCGTGAGTATAGTTCCACGTTTCTCGGTGATTTATCTATTACCCTCTATTCTCTCGATGACATACAAGCCCTTCGTTAGACATTCTGTTCCTTCAGACTGGTGAGTTAGTCATAGAGACCTCCGTAAGTCTCCTCGTAGCCTTGGATTCCCTCAAGGTCGAATGAGCTGGTTGTACCACTAAAAACCCATGACACTTTTGATTGCCATGTCACTCTAAAGATACATGGTATACCGGCCCTCATGACATGCTATTTGGATGCCATGAGATTAAATCTTGAGTTAATGGAATGGAAACCATACCATTAATATTCCTTTAGAATTATGTGCCCTACTCGTGGACACTAATTCTATCTACCTTGTCTTGTACAAAGAACAAGCGACCACATGAAGCGTCATTATTTCCTTACCCAGTTTATCTCGAATTATCTCGAGTTAGATATATCATGCATTTTTATGGTTAACTTCTCTATTATTCTATGACACTCTGTACCCTTTTGGAATCTTCTTATCAATAACTCGAGAACATAACCCTTTGACTCTGTATTGGCCATATCTGATTCTGAAACATTAAGGGATGTGGGTCCGCGACTTTCAATGTCAGGTAGGACGGAAGTCCAGTTCTGTAATCCATGGGAACACTCTGGGTGTGGCATTGCACCAAAGTCTGTCATTCTGTATTTCTGTTATTCTGTTGTTTTGTTATTTTGTTGTTCTATTATTTTGATAATTTAAATATTCTGCTAGACTAATTATTTCTACTTATTATTATTGAAATTCTGATATTTTCTGGCCAATTCTCTAAAGTTATGTTCATCTGTAACTTCTACCCTTGATTATCTCTGACAATGATCCTTGGCTCAGCATGGAAATTTATTTCCTTTCTCTTGAACTTATATCTGCCTTTGACTTTGATATTCCTCATTTCTGTTAAAGTGATCATCATGATTTTTGAAGTTATATCGTTTCATACATTGCATCATCCCGAACATGAAAAATTGGCTAATCACTTATATTCTGCTTGACGAGAGATGTAATTCCTACTGAGCTTTTTGCTCACCAGTCTATTTTAACATTTTTCAGGTAATAATGCCGAAGACAATCAATCAGACGGGGAAGGGCAAGAGTGATTAGTGCGATGGAGAATCGAGTCGGTGTCTTTTATTTTATTGAGTCTTATCTTGTCACTTGAATCTTTCCTTTTTATTAAGTGTATTTGAGTCTTTTTCATTTAAATTTGTAAGTTGAGTCAGAGATGTAACTTTGGCATTTGATATTAATAAGAATTATGTTTTGTTAACTTTGTCTAGCCGTGGAATGTTGTGTCTTATGTTGCTCTGATTATTCACGACTGTATCGCTGCCACGTTCCGAACTACACATTCCGCTGCTATCGGTTCGGAACGTGACATTATCAGGGCATCAGCTTGTGCATTTTGGCCTCCGCCAACATGGTCTATCTCAATAAAGTAGAATCGCCCCATAAGCCGCTTTGCCTCGGCATGGTAGGGGAGTAGCTCAAGCTTTCGGACCTCAAACTGTCCATGTATCTGCTTAACAATTAGCATCGAATCTCCAAATATCTGTAGCATTTGAATCTCCATATGGAGGGGAACCTGGAGGTCAATGATCAAGGCTTCATATTCTGCTTCGTTGTCTGTGCAGGCCTTGTTGATCGAGCATGATGTATGCAACACTTCTCCTTCCGGGGACTTGAGGACAACGCCTGCTTCGGATCTTATCCTTATCTGCCATGATCGGGATGTTTCTGTTCTAGATGTTCCATCAAAGTGTAACTGCCATACGGCCTGGCGGACCTAGTCCACTTCTAAGGTTTCATGTTCGGGAAGCTCCGTGATTAACAGAGAGTTTTCAGGCACTAGGTGCACTGCAAAGAAATCCGCAATGGCCTGGCCCTTGATGGCCTTTTGTGGCACATAAGTGATATCAAACTCCATCAGGATGACAACCCATTTACCCAGTCGTCCCTTTAGCACTGGCTGGGAAAGTATATACTTAATTGGATCAACTTTTGATATTAGATGTACTTCATGTGATAACATATAGTGCCTCATCTTCTTGACCGCAAAAATCAATGCACAGCAAACTTTCTCAATCGAGGTATATTTTGCTTTTGTCCCCACCAATCTTCGGTTGAGGTAATACATAACTTGCTCTTTTCTCTTGTCATTTTTCTGGGCTAGCATTGCCCCCAGTGAATATTCAGTAGCGGCTATATAGAGAATCAGCACCTCCCTTTGATAGGTGCCCCCAGCACCGGTGGGGTCTCCAAATACTGCTTCAGCTGGTCAAAAGCCCTTTGGCATTCTTGATTCTAGCAGAACGGTGTATCTTTCATCATCAACTTGTTGAACGACTGACATCGCCCAGACATATTCGAGATGAGTCTGCGGATATATGCCAATCGGTCCTGCAGTGACCACAATTCTGTTAAATTTCTCGGACGAGATAACTCCTGAATTACTTTAATCTTGGCGGGGTCTATTTCAATCCCCTGATATCGGACGACGAAGCCCAGGAATCTCCCATTGGAAAAACACTAAAGACACATTTCATCGGGTTCATCTTCAGTTCATATTCCTGTAGCCTTCCGAATATATTAATCCTGAGATCACTCAAGTGGTCTTCTCTGTTCTTGGTCTTGACAACCAAATCATTGATATAGCATTCGACTTTATCGTACAACAGCTTGTCGAATATCCTTGTCATCACCCTCTGGTAAGTGGCGCCAACATTTTTGAGGCCGAAAGGCATCCTTTTGTAGTGAAATATCCCCTTGGGTGATCGGAAAGCTGTATGGACTCTCTCATGCTCGGCTATCCATATCTGATTATATCTGGATGACCCGTCCATAAATTATAGGGCCTCATGGCCAATAGTAGCATCGATCATGACTTCAGTGATGGGCATTGGAAAATCATCTTTTTGACATGCTTTATTCAAGTACCAAAAATCCACGCATATTCTGATCTGGCCATTATTCTTCTTGACAGGCACTATGTTGGCTAGCCAAGTGGTATATTGATTTTCAGCCATGAAGTCGATGTCTTTGAGCTTATCGACCTCTTTGCAAATCTAGTTTGTCAGTTCTGGCCTCATTCACCGAGGTGACTACTTCACTGGCTCAACATTGGGTTCGATAGCTAGTATATGTTGGGCGATTGTAGGGCTGAGGCCTGGCATCTCTTTGTAGTTCCAAGCAAAGCAATCTCGAAACTCTTAGAGTAGTTGTATGTATCGCTCTCTCTCTCTTCCAAGAGAAGGAGGGAGCTGAGGAAGGTTGGCCTAGGTTCACCTTTTGTGCCAAGATTCACTTTGATCAGCTCATCAATAGTGGCTTGGCAGCCATCTTCTATCTCCGGGGGAGCCGGCTGCAAATCAATGAAGTCTTCATTGTCTTTTTCGACTTCGAGGACGTCATACGCGTCTTCTTGTTCTACATCGGCTGGTGGTAGGACTTTGCCTGCTTCTTTCTCTGTCTCTTGAATTTGCTGGGGAAGCTGCACGGGTGTTGGAAATATAACTTCTGGATGGCTTGTATATCAGCCCGTAGATGAAGCACCTCTAGGGATAGACATGAATTCTTCCGCTCCTTGTTGTAGCACTAAAATGCTGGAGGTTATGGCAGCTTTTGTGGCAATAGATTCCCAGCATCTGTAGAGAACATCGGCCTCTTGACCTTCATATGTTATCATCTAGGATTGCAGGCTATCTCTTGACCTCAAAGGTTGTAGGATTTCTTCGTGATCTTCCAGGTAAACATCATAAACTGCTTTTGGAGGGCCTTCACCTACGAGGGTGGAGAGAGAGACAATATGAACTCCCCTTCTATAAACGCTCATTTCATGAGGGCGCGGTGGATCTACCATGTATTCCCCCATCTACAATTCGCCCTTCTTGATCAGGCTTTGAGCCATATCTTTGAATATATAGCAATCCTCGATGGAATGCCCGAACATCCGATGATAGGGGCAAAATCGAGGGTCATCACTTCTTTTGATATCATCCGGCCTCTTGGGCTTCGAGAGAGTAATCATTCTATAGTGGCAGGCCCATTCAAAGATAACCCCGGTCTTATCTTTAGGAAATGAGTGGAGCTTCTTCATTTTCTCCTGCAATGATGGTCCTTGCTTAGCAGATTTATTGGTCAAAGGGCCAGCTGCCTCTTTCGCTTTCCTCCTTTGACTCTCAAAAGCGCTGAAGTCGGTATCAATCGGTCGGCTCTCTCGGCTTGCTGTGGTGGTATCAGGGCAATACTTCAACAAGAAGCCCTCAACATCGGCTGCCGCCCTGCTCAGCTGATCAAAGGATTGGATTTCAATGCCAATTAACATTTGCAGAATCTCACTCTTTAAATTTTGTTTGCAACTCTAGAGAGTGGCCTCGTAGCTCGGTGGAGGCTTGCATCTCTCACAAAGATTGCTCCATCTCTTAATGTAATCCAGGATAGACTCATCGTCTTTCTGCTTGTTTGCATATAGTTCTGCCTTGGTTATGGGGGGACATTCCAGAGCCACGGGCAGGGGTTGTTGAGGGGAGATCCCCTGTCGGGTCACCTAGGTGCATGCTCACTTCAGCTAGTTGCCTGCTCAGCCTTTTGATTTCTTGCTGCTACTCGTAAAGTAATGCTATTAGAGTAGGGTCATATCGGGAGGAGTCCGGGATATAATTTGGACCGTGGCCTTCTGTTCCAGTATCGGGTGGCATGAATAGAACCCCGTTATCATCACTAGCTGTAACCAGACTCTCAGAAACTGTAGCACCCTGAGAGATAATTAATTAATATGAAAGGGGTAACAATTGAGAATTATCTATTATTAAATTAGAAATCCCTTTAGGTGAAATTTTAACTAATTTATAAAAATCCAGAAAAATCATAATCGTGTAGAGGACTAAAAGTTTAGACGATTTATCTTCTTGGTCAGACCCTAAATAAAATTTTAATCAAGCCGAATTGATGGAATTAGGGCTAAAATCGAGCTTAAATAGATCAAACATTAGATCGCTAAATTCGAACCCAAATCTCGATCATTTGACCCCAAACTAGACCCAATCAAACGGCCTTGATAGCTAGATCATTTCCCCTCTCTTTGTGCCCAAAAATCCTAACCCTAGGAGTGCAATTCGGAGCGAGAAGGCGGCACGACCCGGTCAAGCATGAGTTTCACCCACGTTCGACGTAGTGGACTCTTCCTAGCCTTATCGCACCTGTTGATGTTTTTCTTTGTGTGATGTGATGTGAGTGATGTGAATGTTAGTATGGTGGTATGAAAGATATGTGTGTGAAGATGTGTGAGCAAGCAATAACCTAACTCAAACAATCACAAGAATCAGAAGCATAGGCATGTCATCAATGTTCATGAAAAAAGAAAAGAAAAACACACGCCCGGGCGTGGAGCAAAGGAGTAAAACAAGAACACACACCGTAGGTCTGGAGCAAGTAAGGTAAAGAAAAGAGCAAGCAAGAATGATGACAATGATGAGTAATACCCAACTAAGGAAGTGCGATCGCCACCAAGGTAATTAAAATAGCAAAGTTAAGCTAAATACCTTGGAAAGAGGAGGATGCAACACCCGCCCACGGGAGATGAAAACCAGCACACTCTGGGAGCACAAACGGTCAAATATCAGGCCGCAACAGATCAATAAATGGCCTTACGATAAGCCGCCATAGATCCTCAAATGGTCCTAAATACAGCAGCCGAGCGCACGGAACAACAAATTGGGACTTGGATCTCCACCTCTCCTAGGCGGCCAGAAGAGTTGGGCCTCGTGCTAGGAACCCTGTAGACCTGCAAAAGAGTGTAGAAGCACAGAAAAGTAACCCAAATTAGCCCTTGGACATGTGTAGTATCTATAATGCAAATGAACTGAGGTGCATGTAAAAGGAAGGGTGGATACCTGGGGGGATGGTTTTTTAACCCCTATGGGGCGTGAAAAAGATGGGGAGATGTTTAAAAATGTAATTGAGATGCAAAGAACGTGGAAGAAGAAGAGGGGAATATGCTTATGAATGTTATGAAGAAGGGGATAAACTTATAAAGAAACAACACTCTAAACACTTGGAATTCAATACTCCCTAGACTTTGAAGGCTAATGGACGTAGACAACACTTCTCCTTGATTGGTACTCGCTCTAGAACACGGCGGCACCTCAACGTAAACTCTAGAAATCTCCTCCTCAACCCATGAACTTAAGGGTTCTATTTATAGACCCTCAAACTCTAAGTTCGAGTTGGAGAGATTTCAGTGAAAAAGTAGGATGAAACTTAGCAAACTCTTGGGGATAACACTCCCAAAAGTCCATAGAAACAAACGTAAAAGCAGAGAAAGAGAGCAAATCAGGACTCTCTGTCACTTGAAATGGTCCTACGATAAACCGCCACTTGGAATTAACGGTCCAAATATAGACCGCCAACCTCAGAAGATAAGGCCAACGGGAGAAAACTTCGCGAATAGGACTCTGGAGCCAAGAAACGGTCTAAGGTAAAATCGCCTCAATGCCTCTAATGGCCTTACGATAAACTGCCAAAGCTCAACGGATAACAATGGATAAGATAGAACAAAATATGTTAGCTCTGGACTCTGGCGTCAGCAAACGGTTCATAAATAGACCGCCAAATGTCATCAAATGCCCATATGATAGATCGCTAGAGACAATGCAGGTCGACGCAAGAAAACACCAGGTCGGTGCAAGGGTGAAACCAAGTCGGTGCACATGAAGAAAAATGGTCATATGATAGACGACCAAAAACGTCTAACGGTCGTGTTATAGACTTCTAGGTGCAAGACCAATGAAAACCTACTAAGCTTCAACCCACGGAAAAACAAATAAAGAGCGAGACCCAATCAAGGAGAATGACCTATGAAATAAGCCTCAAAGACTGACCAAGGTGACTCAGTAAACGGTGTATAACTCGGAGCATCATAAAGATAAATAAGGAGATGACCCAACTCATTGGTCATAAAATGGGTGTCAACAGATGTCCCTCCTTAACGTCCTCTTTGCAGGAGAACAAGTGGAGGTAAAGCGAAAGCGACCTGGAACCATGGAGGTGAAGCGAAAATGAAGCAGAGTGGATTAAAAAGCGGGCGTTAAGGTAAACCGACACCCGTCCTCAACCAACGAGTGATAGGAATCTTTCAGAAAACTTCGAACCAATCACAAGGAACGGCAAATGGAATGACGCGTGTCTGGAGGAACTAACAACTAAAGGAAATAAAAACACGACCAACCTCCTCACTGGAACACACAGCTGATAGGCGGTCGGAGCAAGCAGAAAAGTAAAGAGACGAGCAACTAACTCCATATAGGAATCCGTAGCTAACCAAACTGAGCAAAAAGGCCGAAGGAAATCTTCCAACTCAGAGTGGAATGACTCTCCTTACTTAAGACCATAGACACATAGTTATCCACCATTACTGAGATACTCAGACAGACGAGGGCTCGCGAATGCTCAAAGATGCGCATGATGCATGCTGGGCTAAAAATAAAAGAAATCATCAAAACGAATGCCAAGAAAGCATAAAATAGCAAGATACTCGAGAATAGTATTGCTAGACACGATAAATCAAGGTCAAGACACTATCTGCAACCACGGTGTGCAAGATAGAACCATCGTCCCCCAATTCTTCCAACCTAATGGCCTATCCAACTATTAAACATGTGTACCTAGATCATCATCATTTTTGTTAGAGAGGAACATTAGATCCTGGAACACATGAATGACCAACCAGTTCTCGAGGTAATATATCATAGATATCGTATAGTAATGCATTAAGGGACTAGGGATCGAGATACTTACCTTGACTTACCTGCCTGGCGAGCATTGATAAAGCGTGATGGCGTTCATGATTTTTGCAATAAGAAGTTAGCCATCATTAAAATAGATCCACAGAATAAGCATGAAGCACAATAGATGTATCTTTGAAGCAAGAAACATAACAAATATAGCTTTGTAATTCATCAAACAATTCAGCCCATAAACTGTCTAGAATAAAACTACTACAAGAACCTTAATGGTCTAAGAATGGACCGCTAAAGTACGTCGATTCACATCCTTCGAGGAAGGACACTCTGATGACAAACGGTCGACTGAAGGACCGCCAGAATGATTGTGACAGTCTAACGATAGACTGCCAAATGTTCTGAGCGTTCAAAAAAAAAACAAATCGATCGTTGTTCCCCCCATTCAAACACTCATTTCAATCAAAACAAACACCTAAATGATCCACTGGTGATCCCGGCGACCACCGCCCAACCCCCGACCACTGCCAGGATGGTGAAGAAGAGGGCGGTGATGCACCTCCAACGGCGAATTGAGGAAGAGGATGCGCCACCGGTGGCAGAGGAGAACCCACCAGCGGAGGGAGAGGCACCGGCGGCCCAAACAGCGGGGGAAGAAGTCCACACGGTAGAAGAGGGCCCATGGGAGGCGATGGAAGAAGAGGAAGAGGCCATGGCGGCCGGAGAAGCATCAATGGCGGCGACCGGACGGCGGTCGACGAAGGTAGGCCGACGGCCCAAAAAACCATTTTTTCTTTTTTTTTAATTTTTTATGGATGCATGTGTATGAATGGACAAGGGAATGGGTCTGGGGACCCATTAAAACAATTTGTAGGCCATTTTGGCCATTTCCAAAGACTGGGGAAACGAAGATGATGACGCCCATTCATGGGTGTCGTAACGGTCATTCTAGTGACCGCTACAACCTCAGACGGTCCACACTATGGCCGCCAGAGGTCTCAGATGGCCCAAGATATGGCCGCAAGAGAACCAGAGATAGAAAGTTGCTTTTTTGTGTTTTTGTCTTATTTTATTTTTTGTTGTTTTTTGGCTTATATGAAATGTAATGAAAATGCAATGCAATGACTGACTTATGTTCTAAATGTGTTCAGGGGAAGAGACGAACTCGGATTTCTTAGCTGCAAGTCTGGGCGATATACCAGGCTCTGCCAGATTATCAGAGGGATAGACTAGCCGCCATGGGCTTCGGGGACCTGTTGAGCATTGAGGTGACGCGGATAGACACAGCACTATTGTACGCTCTGCACGAGAGGTGGGATCCAGTTAGTATGGCTTTCATCTTCCTGTGGGGCCACATGATCCCCATGCTGGAAGACATAGCAAGGATCACCAGACTGTGGGTCCATGGAGCGCCGGTGACAGGATGGACATACGAAGATTATCGAGAGATGGTGCAGGAACTGCTGGGACTGGATTTGCTGAGGCCAGGGCACCAGTCGTCCATGCTAGGACGAGCGACACTCCAGGAGAACCTAGGGCTTAGGGGAGCTGCTATCTCAGTAGGGGAGCTGCCAGAGGAGCACATAGGGAGAGTGATAGAGCAGGTTCGAGGGAGAGTGGCAGCAGAGCCGGGACCTGAGGGAGACATTACATTGCGGCGCATCCCGATCTTGCTGTTCGGGAAGCTTCTTTTTGAAACCAGAGCCAACGGAGTGACCGTTAGGCTCCTCCCTTTGCTAAATGATCTGGATGGAGTAGGAGGGTATGCCTGGGGTGCAGCAGTCCTGGCATTCCTTTTTGACTCCCTGAGCATGACCGACCGGCACACCATGTTGGGCGGCTTCTCGCCATTCTTACAGATAAAATGCCCTAAAGTCTTAACTTTTCTACATGCTTGCTATTATTATATGCTGATGCTTCGACTTATGTACGTCTGGAGCTATCTATACCTCCCTGGCATTGGGCGAGGGAAGGAGCTACATTCCGAGCGGATCCCTATCGCGAGACGGTGGGTGGTAGCACGGGACATGGGATCGATCCTACGCCTAGCTCGGGCGACTCAGGACGACATCGACACTTTCCCTTATGCATCAGTAAATTCTAAACTCAAACTCTTCTATATGCTTTAAATGCTTCTAAATGCTGACAAATGCTTATCTAAATGCTGACATTGCCTCAATTGCCCTCTTAGGTGCGTTGGACACCTTACCGTGACGAGGGTCACGAGGGACAGCCTTGGGTGGAGGCAGCCCAGGCGCACGCCAGACGTGAGATCTGGCTATACTACATCAACATCGTCGAGCCTCTCCATCACCGACTGATCATGAGGACGAGAGGAGTTCATCAGCCAGAGGTGGAATTCCCTGAGCGAGACGAGGAGCGCTTCGGGAGATCGACAAAGGGACTCAACGGTGACATCGATTGGGTCACTCGGGTGATGGACCAGGTGCGGGACTGGACACAGAGGGGTCAAAAGGTGAGGACCCGAGCTAACAGCGACGAGTCCTACCTGTAGGCTTACGCTCGGAGGTACGGCGACCGGGTGTTCCGCGGCGTCCGACGATCGGTATGACTTCCAAACTCATGCTTTTCAATTATCTTATTCCCACATGAATTGACACCATGATTTGCTATATGCAACTAGACCCCCAGGGACGCATAGCAGAGCTCTAGGGACTCCTCCACGCCACTATACAGCAGAGGGATGAGCTCCAGCATGCACTGGACCTTCTGGTAAACTTTCTAAACCTTGGACTTAATTATGCTTATGCTTTATGATGAATGTGAATGGCCTTAACTTCTAAAATGCAGCGCGCCGAGGGAGCGCAATGACGTGGACTGGATGCACCTTCCTCTTCGTCACAGCCTACGGGAGGCAGGGCTGAGCGAGATGCAAACTTTGCTCGGGTAGTTGCTCGGGCTGAGGATGCCGAGGCTACTCTTGCGGAGTGGGTAAGCAAAAAACCAACCGAGTTCCTTAGACTTCAAATGCTTATGATGCTTATGCCTAATTGTGATGAATGATAATGCAGGCGAGAGAGGTGAGCACAACGCTGGCTGAGGCAGAGCGTGCTTGAGCAGAGGCAGAGCGATGGTGAGCAGAGGCGACGGAGGTGACCCGTCTCCGTGTGGAGGTGGCGCGACTGAGCGCAGGGATAGTACATTTAGAGCGCTATAGGACTGAGATGCGAGAGGCTCAGCGTCGGGCCTATGACATGAAGATTGAGCTATGGATGATGAAGAGGATCGTGAGGATAATAGGCCGCAGACCAGAGCGGAGCGTGTCCCAGAGCGGTGCTCGGAGCAGCTCGTTCCCCGACTTCTTGACCGGCTCCTCCGACCATTGGAGGAATGAGGAGGGAGATAGGAGGCGACGACGGGAGGAGGGTAGCACAGCCATGAGCCCGCCAGAGAAGCGGCATGAGGGCACCGGCGACAGTGGCGGCCCGAGGGATGGACCGGCCGAGTGACTTGTACTCTTCTTTTTCTTGTTTCTTTTGATGTACACTTGTACATAACTTTTGATAGTGGAATGAATATTTTTGTTGCTTTTATTTAAGATGCAAATGTGAATGGATGTGAATGCTGACCCACTGACTACTACCTTAGGACTTGACAGAGAGTACAGGTGGGAGAGACGCAGAGAGAGAATGGTAGGATTGACAAAGAGGGAAAGAGTTAGGCAAATTCTGACAAAACCTGACAAACGGTCTAATTTAAGACCGCCATAGGGAGAAAAAATGGCCAAACAAATGACCGTCAGAAGGACGGAGACAGGAGGTGGATGAAGGGATAAAAATGGTCCCATAGTGAACCGCCTGAGGACTCTAGCGGTCTCATGATAGACCGCTAGTGCAAAAACTGTGTAATCCGAGCGGGACTCTTCCGTGAGAGTCCGAACTCGGGGGAAAGAGACCTTAATCTGCACTAGAACCTAATCTAACTTAGGATAAGATTACCCAACCTCAATCCTAATGCACCAACCTTAAAAATAAACCTCTACAAGTAGGGACAAGCCCAGAATTCGCAGCTCACATCAATTCTCTGCTACAAGTCTCAAAATTCCATAAAAAAACTTTTAAAAACACCATGAAGAGGACCTTTGAAGCTAGTGTTATGGGAGAGACAATCTACACTGGGCCTAAGGCAGCTAAGAAGGAGCATGGGGAGCTACAACAGCTGACCTCAATCCCCAAGCACTTGAGCTCAAGTTCTTCAAGAGAGGTAAGTTGCAATTTGATTCAAAAGTTCATAATTGTTTGAATTTTCATCTTCTCATGATCTTCCTCTCTTCTTCCCCTTCTTTTTTCTTTCTTGTAGCTTCTTCCTAGCCCAAGATGCTACTCCAACCTAAAGTTGGTGGCTCCCATGATCAAAGAGCTCCCTTTAGAAGTCCTCTCAATCCTAAGGGCATGGCACCTTCAACCCTTAGTGGTTCTAGGAAAGAATTTTTAGAAAATATCCTTGGATTGGCCAAGCATTTCAGCCCTTATAGAGTTATGGCATCCACAAACACACACTTTCCTCTTCCCAAGCTTTGAAGCCACTATCCTATTAGAGGAGGTAGAAACTTACCTAGCTCTTCCTAAGACTAACGTTGGGAATGAAGATCTAGTGTGTCATACGGTTGAGCCTATAAACCCATCACTCATTCTAGGGGATTTCATACACAATCCAAAAGATGTTAGGACCATGATCAGCCCACGCCATATCCATTTGATACCCATGGCTCAATGGATAACCGCTTATTGTAAGAACAAGAGCGGAAGATTCGAAGCCATAGCAAAAGCTACCTCAATTTGCTTGTGCGGGGTCTTTCTTTTCACCACCACCGACCACCTCTTAGACATCCAAAACCTTAGCATTATTAGTGGGTTGTGGCAGGGTTTATCTATCTCCCACGTGATCCTTTCATACCTTTACGAAGGCCTTAGCTCAGCTTACCTAGGAGGGCCTCTCTTCGGGTCAATGATCATCCTTGAGTGTTGGATGGGAGTGAGACCTAAATTCTTACCCAAGGAGGACTTACCTTCAACTAGTCGGATATTCGGGAGCCACCCTATATTCTTCATAGGCGGCGCATTTGGGTTTTCTTCACAGGTTGAGTGCCGGGTGGCGGACAAGAAGACACGGGATGATTGGCGCCTCTACCTCAACACCATGCCTATGGAAAAGTTCGCGATGCGGCCAAGAGTTCTTCAAAGCACTACCCTTAGAATACCTCGACGACCGGGCCTAGACCTGTAGCTAGTGGGGGACACTACCTTGGCGATCTACAACCCACACCGGTTCTATCTTCAAGTTGGGCTATCGCGTACTACAGTTCTTGCACTATCACACTTCCCTCTCCTTCTAGCTAGGAAGATGGGGACCGAGGAGGACGAGCGAGCAGTCCGGAACGTACTAATCATGTGGGAAATCAGCCGGGTGCGTGGTTGGCAAGCATAAGTGGCAGAAGATGAAGAGGGATACTGTGCGTATGTGAAGGAATTGCGCAAGATCAGGCCTTGCGCAGACAAGAGAATGAATGTAATTTGAGCTTTTCTTTTTTGATGTACTTGAAATTATCAATGAAATAATGTTTCAATGAACTTGATTGAATGGAATAAAAGATTGGTGTTTGAGAATGGGCAATGGATGGCTTGATTGACCTTGAAAATAAGCTTAAAACAGGGTTCTCAGTCTAACAAATGGTCCATTATAGGGCCGCTAACCACGCCTAACAGTCCAACGAGAGACCGCCAGAGACAGCGCGCAGGAAAAACTGAGTGTTTTCAACCCTCGGGAGAGTAAAGCGGTTCGATCATGGCCCGCCAGAAGGCTGTGACGGTCTATCGTAAGACCGCTAGACATAGTTTTACTGAGAGTTGATTTTTCTAATCCTTTCGGGAGAGGAAACGGTCCAATTATGAACCGCCAGAGTTGGTTTGCGGTCTAAGGATAGACCGTTAGAGAGCCAGAGACAGAAGACTTGCGAGCTTTAAATCTTGGGCGCTTGAACCTATGTCTGCACACACTTAGACAAGAAAACAAGTTAGATCTATTCTTAGACTCAACCCCTTGCCTGAAGCAAGTTAGAAAATGACCAGTTCTTGATATTTTGGTCAAGCGGTGGAGCCTTATTTAAATAGGTGAAAATATAATGAGAAAATGTGATGCATGCAATGCAGCATGATGGTATTTTTGGATTTTTGAAAAATATTTGATTTTTGTAAGGTTTTGAAATTTCTGATTTTTGTGGGTTTTGAAATATCTGATTTTTTTTGTTAGTTTTGAAATATATGATTTTTTTGGATTTCAAAATATATAATTTTTTTTGGATTTTGAAATATATGATTTTTTTTTATTTTGTAATATATGATTTTTTTAGAATTTTAAAATATATGATTTTTTTAGATTTTGAAAGCCAATTTCATCCCAGCAACAGGGCCTTACCTATCTTACACGGAATATCCTGAGATCGGCGTGCTTTTGAAATGACAATCCCTAGCCAGGGCCAATCTGCATGACGATGCTTCTACCGAGGCCATACCCAGGGTACTGTCTAGTCCTAAAAGGAGAAAACAGAATATGAGGAGATAAGCTTGTTGTGTCCCTTGTGGTTCTGGAGTTTTGATGATGACAAATATTATGTCTCATTATGTTTACATGTACATCCTTGATGATATAATCCTAATGTATCATGAGAATCTGTCAAAACAGGTTTAAGAATGACTCACGGGTCATGAAAAGGAAGTCAACCCAAGTCAAAGTCAAATCATTAACAGGTAAGGTCAATGCACAGTCAGATCAGGTAATGTTCTGTCTAATCTCAGATCTGTGCATATGTTAACTTTTGTACAGAAATGTTGGTGCATGTGTTAAGTCCATGCACATGGAAGGTCAATACTAGTCTTTGTATGTGTTAGAAAAAGTCCATGCATTTTACTGTTCACATGAACATATGAGGTCGGTGCTATTGTGTGTCTTATGGGTACACAAGGTCCGTGCATACCTTCATCCTTCCTACTGAAGTCGGTCCAGGTTCTGATCGTGCATGATAGTCTGTGCAGTTTGTGTTTGATGCATACACCAGGTCAGTGCAAGAGTTGTCTCGAGTGCATTTTGCATTGTACATTCACTGTAGCAGTGCACATGAGGTCGATGTTATTTTGCTTTCTAGCACATTTGAAGTCCGTGCACTTCATTGTTTAGGTCGGTGCATATGTGAGCATTTTGCATATAAGTCAGTGCAAGTTGCGTGGAAGGTCTGTACATAACCTCGGTGCATGTTTTCGTTAGTGTTCATAAGATCTGTGCATCTCTTATTACGAGGAAGTCTGTGCAGGGTTTTGCTGCATGCATGTTCTTTTAGCTAACGCATATAAGGTCAGTGCATTTCGATGTAAGGATCGGTGCATGTCTCATACATTATCTGTGCACGTTTGCCTTGTGCCATACAAGGTCCATGCAACATTTAGGTCCATGCATCATTTATGTCCGTGCACATCTGCCCTTCTCACACATAAGTCTGTGCACGTGGTAGCCACAAGACTTCATAATCTGTGCAACTTTCAAGTCAGTGCATACTCTGGTTACATGCTTGTCACGGTCGGTGCACTTCCCTATTCCTTTGATGGAAGGTCAGTGCAATTCTCGTTTTCAAAAGAACAAGGTCGGTACAGTGCCTTCTCTTGCACATGCAATGTCAGTGCACTCTTCTATTGTCTGCGAACAAGGTCGGTGCATGTGCTGTTGTGTACTACCCAAGGTCCGAGCATGCTTTTATTAACAGCTAAATAGGGTCAGTGCACGTCTGGTTTGATTGAGCCTAAGGTCTGTGCAATGTCTGCTCTTCTACGTGGCGAACTCTACTTTGCTGAGAATAATCCTAAACGGTACTCTATCTTACTTCTACAAGGTACAATCAGGTTCATAGAAGAGGCACGTGACCTCTGAAAAGGCAGAAGGCTGGCTCATGGATAAAAGAAGAAATGATAGGCACGTGATTCGAGGAAAGGAAGCTTCTATTCCCTAACACGTGGACCAATGGAATGTCAGTAGGGTTCTATTGCTTGATCCATAAGAAGCCCCTGTTCCTATATAAAGCTACATTACCCTTCGAAGAAGGGGGCTGGTGCTGGACAGAACTGAGAGAAAAGAAAAAAAAGACTGCCGCTAGAGAAAAGGGAGAGAGAGATTAGAAGTAATCTGAGAGAAAAACCAGAGTCTGAGAAGCAGAAGAAGAGAGAAAGGAAAGAGTGATAGAGGGAGAGATGCATAGATTGTGAGATCGTGAGAAAGAGGAAGAGGAAGAGGAAGAACAAGAGAGAGCTCGAGAAAAGAAAATGGTGTTCCTGAAGATCTGTTCTACTGGCCTTTGGATCAAATCTAGGCCAGTCTGCTCCTGCGAGAGCTACATTTTATCTGATTTTGCTTCCAGCTTTCCGGTGCTGTTGATTTCATTTCTTGTTTTTCTTTAAACTATTGTTTTAAGCTATGCATCAGTGGAGGCTAAGCTGTAAGGCCCAGTAGGCGAGGTGGATACCTCGAACAGCAAGCTGTGTTACTCAGCGGGTGAGGTGGATACCTTGGACAGCAAGCTGTGTTGCTCAGCAGATTGTAAGCAAGCTGTGAGGCTCAGCGAACGCAAGCTGTGATGCGCAACGGTTTCAAGCTGTGAGTCAGCAGTAATCCACACTCTGGATTGAGTGTGGGGTGGACGTAGGTCTGAGTACCGAACCACCTAAAAATCACTGTTGTTGTGCGATTGCTGTTGTGTCTATGGTTCGATTGCTCTATCATCAACCGTTAGATGTATGCTAGGCTCACTTCTATCTACGGTTGTGTCTGATAGGAATTTATTTACACATGGTTGCTTGGGTTTATTCAATTGTATAGATTCACTTGGGAGTCCGCTCGTTCCCATTCATGTGTCTAGCTAATGCCTCATTAGTTTTTAGATTCAGCAGAGCTTAAATGGTTTTATTTTCGCGAGAAGTTTGAAGTCTTCTGTTTCACTCTGTAAATTGGGCAGAAATTTTTTAAAGGGGATTCATTCACCCCCCCTCTGAATCCTTGTGTGCACCAGTGCACCTAGTCCATACAGACCAACAATTGGTATCAGTGCGGGTCTCTAATTCATCAGATCCAACGATCTGTAGAGGATCCTGCTGTCCTATTTTTGGTGCATTTCTATTTGTGCTTGGTTTATTACGGGAATTACTCTTGAACTAATTTCCATGGCTCAACCACCGATTTTCAATGGGTCTAATTTTAATTCCTGGCTTAGTAGTCTGCATAGCTATGTAAAACAAATTGATCCTGATCTGTGGAAACTAATTTCACATGGTCCTCACAGATTACTAAAGAAAGAGTCCAAATGGACTAACAGTCACAGATCAAAGCTTGGAGAAAATCAGAAAGTTTTCAATCTAATGAAAGTAGCTACTGACAAGGCCCTACATTCTTGCTTTCATGACTGCAGGTCCGCTAAGGACATTCTAGATAAGCTGAAGCTAGCTCACAGGAGAAATGAGGATAGCTGCATGATGGCTAACGGAAGTAATCATAGTGGCAGCCAAAATGAAGATGAGGACGATGATGAGGTAAACCCTTTTGATGACTATACTATAGATAACTGGGAGAATGCATATGCTTACTTATTAGAGTCACATGAGAAGTTAAGAAAACAATATAAAAAGTTGAAAAAGAGGACTGGATTGGATAGTTCAAATTCTTCTTGTGAAAAATGTATGGAATTGAAACAATCTCATGATGCTTGTTTGTTTGATAATCAAAAGCTTAAGAAACAAATTGGATTGCTAAAAACTAAAAATAAAGAACTAGCGAATGAGATATCTGAACTTGAAGAAAAACTCAGCTCAACTAATGATGATCAGATTCTCGTTAGCAATCATGTGCAATATGGGAAATTGCTAGAAGATCTTGAATTTGTTAACTCATATCTAAACAAGCTGAAATTCGAAAATGAATCTCTCAAAAAAATCTCTAGGGAAAATGAAGAAAAAATTGAAAAACTCAAACAATAGAACAACTTGCTTGCTGAAAAATTTGATGCCATCAAAGTTATAAACATGGAGTTGCAGAAAAATGTTGAAAAATAGCAAAGAGAGTTGAAGGAATTTGAAATTGGAAGAAAACATGAAGCTAATCCAGAGGATCAGATTTTAATAAATGAATTAGTGCAAAATGATAAGCTTAAAGCTGAAGTTGAAAAATTGAAACTGTTAAACACTGCTATGTCTGAAAAGCTTCTTACCTTGAAAAAAGGAAAATCTGTCTGCATTGAAGAATCTGAAAAACTGAGCAATCTAGAGAAAGATGTTGAGAAATATAAAACTACAAACAAGGTGCTGAGTGAATGCGTTAATTACAGTGAACAAGAGATTGCCAGTTATGAGATACATATTGTAACTCTACAAAATGAAATTCATGATTTGAAAAACTCTTTGTCAAAATTTGTTGACGGGCAAGAAAATCTAGATAAAATGCTAGGAGTTAAGGTTAACTTTCAGAAGGAGGGGTTGGGCTATAACCCTGCAAAGAAAAAGAGTTTTGAAAACAAAATACAAACATCTTTCGTTTCTAGTGTTGCTTCTCACAGTTCACCGAACCCACCTGTTTTTTAGTTTAATGTTCAGAAGTCTTTGAAACCAGCTGGAAAACAAAAGAACAAAAATGGTTCTGCCACCTCTTTGCATGTTACCCATAAATCATCCACATATACACATGCATACAAAAAGAAAACTTCATGCCATTACTATCATAGATTCGGTCATTTGATGCATGAATGTAAATTGATGGAAGAGGATGATCTGAACGCTAGCATAATGCATGCCAAGAAATCTCATGATGAAGATCCTTCATTTCAGAAAAGGAAAAGTGAATGTCTTCACTGTGGTAAGTTAGGACGCACGATTGCACAATGCCGATTTGCAAGAGATAAGAAAAATTCACAGTCATATCATGCTAAAGTCCCTGCAAACCAACATGGTTTCAATAAGAACAAATCTGTTTTAGTGAACCAACACATCACATGCTTCAACTGTAACATGCATGGTCAGAAGGCTACTGAATGCTGGTTAGGCTCTCATAGGAGAAACTCTTTTGTTTGCTCTCACAGTGGAAAGCATGGCCATACAGTCAAGGACTGTGGGCATATCTAGAGTAGGAATGTGAATTTCAAACATGTTAGATTCCCTGCAAAAGGACATGAACGTGAGAGGAATAAATTTGTATTTAAAAGAAAGATTCCTGCATGTTTTGAATGTGGAAAACATGGCCACCGAGGCTCTGACTGCTGGATGGCACGATATGGAAAATAGTATGTTCATGCAAATAATAAAAATCTTCATGTTAAGGCACATAGATTCCATGCTTATGATAATGTGCATAAAAAGAACTCAGATCTGATATTTCATGTCATTACTGTGGAGCCTTTGGGCACTCCATGAGTGATTGTAATGTAATGAAATCTGATGACTTACATGCTCAAAGATTGTGGAAAGCACCTATCAGAGGTGTTACTAACCATGTAGGACCCAAGATGTCTTGGGTACCCAGAAACACAAAATAAGATCTGTGCTTTGCAGGTATGCCTTGGGAATGAGGAATAAAAGGGGGTCAAATAAACCAAGGCATCCAAGATTTGGTAAAACCCCACCTCTGCTGGTAGACATTTGAGATTTTGATAACTTTGTTTAGATAGTTGCATATCATGTTTGATTTGTTAATCAAAAATTTCATGCATATAGTTTCTCATTTGCATCTATGCTTGGCATTAAAATCTCTCAATGAAAATGATGTGTTATTTGTGTAACAATTTAACTGAAATTGGTGCTTGCATACTGAAATCTGAATTGATTGAAACTGACTGAAAATGAATTACACATCATAAAATTGAAAAGCTGAATTGAATGAATTTGTTGCTTGCACGATGTCTCATGCTTAAGATGTTTTACCTGCACATTTGACATGCACATGTATTCACAATTGCATATAAGTAGCATATTATCAGCTTAAGATGCATATAGAACCGCATCAGCATTGGATTGTCATGCATGACTCTTGGTATATAAATAGTTAGATACTATAGGGCAGATGAATTCTGTCTGGAAGTTCTTGCTATGTGTGAAGTGGTCTTTAGACCAAGTCCTCCGCCTGGTACCATAGGTCAAAGTTGCATGAAGAGCAGTCTAAATGTTCATGAGCATATGTCATAAAAATTCCATACATAAATTTCATTGCATCCATTGCTCTTAGATTTCAGTCATACAGTGCATGGTGTCAGGGGGAGTTGTATACCAAGGAAACAATGTGATCATTGCATACATTTCATGTTGTTAGCTCACTGCACTTGTATTTACTGGTTAGATGTGTTGACACCTTGAGTCGATATTAATTGCCAAATGTTCTGTATTTTGCTAATAAAACCCCTCAATCAGAACAGTCTAGTCATTGCATGTGATACATTCATGTGATTTTGTTTACATACCTTGATTGCTAGCTCATGCATACATGCAGGGGGAGCACATATCATATTCTTGAAATTGCATGTCTGTTATCTGAACCTTGCATCACATTTCCATTATTGTCTATCCTGGTAAATGGAAATTCCTATCTCCAGTTTGAGTTGGCATCATGGCTTGATTAACACTCTGTGTTGTACGTAAAATCCATCTCAACTTCTTGCTTCAATTGTTATCAGCCATTATTTCTCTGTGCATATCCTGATCATAAATCTGAAAACAACTTAAAGAGGAATCTTCTCTTATATAGGACTATGAATGTCTGAAATTTTCAGCCGGTTGAAGTTTCATGTATGTCTTGTGTTTGTTTATGAACATATCTTGAAAATATCTGAGTTAGTCTTAATAAACTTTAACCAACATTTTCACGTTGTGTCTTTTAAACTCTTCTGGATTCTGAAAATTCTGAAATCATGATATTCCTTGATTGATATGCATGAAATAAGTATTGTTTTTAAACATCTGAGAATCTGGAACATGTCTAAGGGTAAATCTAGTCAGAGCAATGTCTTTGGTCACTGAGAAACACATCTTACTCATCAAAGAAATGAGTTGAGGTGTGTCATAAAATGCCATAGTTAACTCTGCTTTAAAAAAAATTGATTGAAAATCTGGCAGAGCAATGGCATACACACTGAGAAATATATCTCACTCATCAAAGAAATGAGTTGCAGTGTGTCATGAAGTGTAAATGATATCTCTGTTCTTATATGGCATGACAGTTAGTCCTTCCAAGTGCTTAGGGATACTTGCGTCTAAATAACGTGTATCCTCTAGTTACAGGGGTATACTAAACTCAAGTGCTCATGCAGATTGTTATGAAAATTGTTACTGATATAGTGTATCATTTGAAAATGTTTGCAAAAGAAAAATTGTATTGGAACCCTTGACAGAAACAAATGTTTTCTTATGTGTTTAACCTCAATACTATTGATTGCATCTCTTAAGGGAATCTTAGAAATTGAGTGCGTAAGAAAGAAGAAGGTTAAACAAGACTCTCAATGTGAAAGAATGGTTCGTTTTTATTAAGAAACTGATTTCAGATATGAGTACAGAAAGCTTATGAACAAGCCTTGCATACATCATATTCTGATCTGACTTGTCAATGAAGAATCATTCATAAATCTCTATAATAAAAGAGTCTGCAATACCTATTTAATCAGATTTATGAAATTGATATTCCATTAAAAATCTTTCTCATTCACTCTGAATGCTTGCTTTCTCGAATTGGACTCTATTATTTCAGACCTAACTATTGACTTCTTTATGTCATTGCTTAATCTGTCCATAATTACCCTTGTGCTTCATTCCAATCACTGTCCGTCCAAGGGGAAGAATTTTTACATGTCCCTGTGGATCAATGATCATTCATTTCATTTTAGATGACAGTCACTCAGTTTGCATAATACCTTCAACATTCTCTCCTTCCACAGTCAATGATCATTCCATTTTTTTTGATGTTGTCAAAGGGGGAGAACTTTTGTGAGTCATTGAGTCATTTGTCACTCACTCTTGGCTAGTGATCATTTGCATCATCAATTGTAACTCTTGTCAGATGTTGCACACATGGTGTTTTACATGCTCATTTCTGATTGAGCTATTCTATGGTGAATGTTCATGAACTTTCATATGGTATTTCATAATCATCATGATGAATCTATTGCAATGACTCATAATATTACCATCATCAAAAAGGGGGAGATTGTTATGTCCCCGATGGTTATGGAGTTTTGATGATGACAAATATTATGTCTCATTATGTTTACATGTACATCTTTGATGATATAATCCTGATGTATCATGAGAATCTGTCAGAACTGGTTTAAGAATGACTCGCGAGTCATAAAAAGGAAGTCAACCCAAGTCAAAGTCAAATCATTAACAGGTAAGGTCAATGCACAGTCAAATCAGGTAATGTTCTGCCTAATCTCAGATCTGTGCATATGTTAACTTTTGTACAGAAATGTTGGTGCATGTGTTAAGTCCATGCACATGGAAGGTCAATGCTAGTCTTCATATGTGTTAGAAAAAGTCCATGCATTTTACTGTTCACATGAACATATGAGGTCGGTGCTATTGTGTGCCTCATGGGTACACAAGGTCCGTGCATACCTTCATCTTGCCTACTGAAGTCGGTGCAGGTTCTGATCGTGCATGATAGTCTGTGCAGTTTGTGTTTGATGCACACACCAGGTCGGTGCAAGAGTTGTCTCGAGTGCATTTTGCATTGTACATTCACTGTAGCAATGCACATGAGGTCAATGTTATTTTGCTCTCTAGCACATTTGAAGTCCGTGCACTTCATTGTTTAGGTCGGTGCATATGTGAGCATTTTGCATATAAGTCAGTGCAAGCTGCGTGGAAGGTCTATGCATAACCTCGGTGCATGTTTTCGTTAGTGTTCATAAGGTCTGTGCAGCTCTTATTGCGAGCAAGTCTGTGCAGGGTTTTGCTGCATGCATGTTCTTTTAGCTAACGCATATAAGGTCGGTGCATTTCGATGTAAGGATCGGTGCATGTCTCATACATTATCTGTGCACGTTTGCCTTGTGCCATACAAGGTCCATGCAACATTTAGGTCCATGCATCATTTATGTCCGTGCACATCTGCCCTTCTCGCACATAAGTCTGTGCACGTGGTAGCCATAAGACTTCATAGTCTGTGCAACTTTCAAGTCGGTGGATACTCTAGTAACATGCTTGTCACGGTCGGTGCACTTCCCTGTTCCTTCGATGGAAGGTCGGTGCAATTCTCCTTTTCAAAGGAACTAGGTCGGTACAGTGCCTTCTCTTGCACATGCAATGTCGGTGCACTCTTCTATTGTCTGCGAACAAGGTCGGTGCATGTGCTGTTGTGTACTACCCAAGGTCCGAGCATGCTTTTATTAACAGCTAAATAGGGTCAGTGCACATCTGGTTTGATTGAGCCTAAGGTCTGTGCAATGTCTGCTCTTCTACGTGGCGAACTCTACTTTGCTGAGAATAATCCTAAACGGTACTCTATCCTACTTCTACAGGGTACAATCAGGTTCGCAGAAGAGGCACGTGACCTCTGAAAAGGTAGAAGGCTGGCTCATGGATAAAGGGAGAAATGATAGGCACGTGATCTTAGGAAATGAAGCTTCTATTCCCTAACACGTGGACCAATGGAATGTCGGTAGGGTTCTGTTGCTTGATCCATACGAAGTCCATGTTCCTATATAAAGCTACATTACCCTTCGAAGAAGGGGGCTGGTGCTGGACAGAACTGAGAGAAATGAAAAAAAAAGACTACCGCCAGAGAAAAGAGAGAGAGAGAGATCAGAAGTAGTCTGAGAGAAAAACCAAAGTCTGAGATGTTGTGTAGTGGACAGCGGATCTAGAGGGGAGGGGTGAGTAGATCTGCCCCTCTTTTCGTAATGTAACCCTCTATATAGCTAGATGAGATAAATTGCAGCAGAATATAACTAGCTAAACGAAGGACACAATGATTTGCTTAGCAAGATGATTACTAATATATCGATTCGAACCTAAGCATGCATTTAGAATGAAAAAATCACACAAACAAACCACAACACACGAGATTTTAAGGTGGTTCAGACTGAATCCCCAGTCCTACGTCCACCCCTCACCAAATCCGGTGAGGCTCCACTAGTGCCATGCACTGAACCGCAAATCGGAAAGACCACCGATTACCTTCCTACTAACCACCTGGTAGGGACGTCAACAACGCAGATCGGACAACCTCCGATTGCCTTCCTACTAACCATCGGTAGGGACGATTCTCAATTTTGATTGTTCGAATGAAATGAAGAAGAAAGAACAAATATCAAGCTATTCAAACATGATATGAAATGAGCTCAAGAAGAAAGATCTTGTCTGAAATTGCTGGAGCTTGAATCGGATTATTCGATGGATGTAGATCACTAATAGAGGCTTCTATCTTCTTCACAAAACATTCTTCTTGATTCAACAGCAATGGCTTCTTCTTCCTTGTGAGTTGTGCTTCCTTGAATCTGCTTGAGTTGATGAAGAGATGTATGTATGTAGCTTTGATCACATTTGAGAACCTTTAGTGCTTCTAGCTTTGTTGGAGGTTGCTTGCTTCAGATCTCACCTTGAAACACCTTGGAATGGATGAAGAACTTCCTCCCGAAACATTGTTCACGGAGGTGCTACAGTACCTCAAAAATGAGCTCCCTTGATCTCCCTTGAAGCCCTAGTGTTTCTAATCCCTCAAGTGAGAGTTTTATAGACCTTGAATGGTCTATAGACAAGTCTCAGACCAGATCCACAAATCATGGGTGTTTAGGTGACTTTTGGATTAAACAAATCCATGTTGAATGGCCCTTTTCGAAGTTGGAAACAAAGTCAACATTGAAGGCTCGGGGCTGGCGGTCGACCTGCAGCTCCTGGCGGTCGACCGCTACTGTGAAACCTGCAAACGGGCGGTCCCTGGGATTTCCGGTCGATCGCCACTGGCTGGTGGTCGACCTGCAGCTGAAGGAATTGTAGACGGGGAGCCTCTGGCTGGGGCGGTCGACCGCCCCTGTGCTGGCGGTCGACCGCCAGCTGGGCAGACTCCGGCTCATCCCGGGTCGGTTCGTTATCTGTTCTAGCTCGGTCGCTTGACATCTTTAGCAGCCCGTTCATGTCTGTGGCATCTCCCTTGATAGTCTAAAATGTACCAACTGAGTTTCTGGCCTTGGATTCTCTTGGCTGTACTTCTTTGTGCATTGACCTTGTATGTGTGACGAGCCGAATATCACGTGTCGACTTTTGCATGTTTTCGCATCCTTGCTTGGGCGTGATCAATGAGCTTTCACTTTTGCCGACTTCACTGAATTCTTTGTCCATGTAATGGCGTACCTGTCATGAACAAACCATCACGTATGTCAGTCACATGAGTGGGAAATATCAATGACTAATAGTGTTTAGCCATTATCAAAACCAAGAATCCGACAAAACTCAAATGACCGTAGGATGATGTCGAATTACCCAAGTGAACTCAAATGACCATAGGGGCACAACATGAGAAGCAGAAGAAGAGGGAAAGGAAAGAGTGATAGAGGGAGAGATGTGGAGATTGTGAGATCGTGAGAAAGAGGAAGAGGAAGAAAGATAGAGAGCTCGAGAAAAGAAACTGGTGTTCCTGAAGATCTGTTCTACTAGCCTTTGGATCAAATCCAAGCCAGTCTGCTCCTGCGAGAGCTATATTTTATCTGATTTCGCTTCCAACTTTTTGGTGTTGTTGATTTAATTTCTTATTTTTCTTTAAACTCTTGTTTTAAGCTGTGCATCAGCGGAGGCTAAGCTGTAAGGCCCAGCAGGCGAGGTGGATACCTTGGACAGCAAGCTGTGTTGCTCAGCGGATTGTAAGTAAGCAGTGAGGCTCAGTGGACGCAAGCTGTGATGCGCAGTGGTTTCAAGCTGTGAGTCAACAGTAATCCACACTCTGGATTGAGTGTGGGGTGGACATAGGTCTGAGTACCAAGCCACCTAAAAATCTCTGGTGTTATGCGATTGCTTTTGTGTCTGTGGTTCGATTGCTCTATCATCAACAGTTAGATGTATGCTAGGCTCACTTCTATCTACGGTTGTGTCTGATAGGAATTTATTTACACATGGTTGCTTGGGTTTATTCAGCTGTATAGATTCACTTGGGAGTCTGCTCGTTGCAGTTCATGTGTCTAGCTAATGCCTCATTAGTTTTCAGATTCAGTAGAGCTTAAATGGTTTTATTTCTGCGAGAAGTTTGAAGTCTTCTGTTTAAGTCTGTAAATTGGGCAGATATTTTTTAAAGGGGATTCATTCACCCCCCCCCCCCCTCTGAATCCTTGTGTGCACCAATGCACCTAGTCCATACAGACCAACAAAGCTTACGCCAGGGATAGAGGCTTTTCAGAGTTTGAGTCCTTCTCACAACGACCCTTTCAGAGATTTGGATTGTTGAGTCGGGGCTTTGGTCCGTCATCGAACCTTCATCCACCCTAGGCACACATGCGACCGGGCTCATAACGTCCCGCGGGAAAACTGTACTGCCACTCTTGGCATGCCTAGTTTTTTATATTTGGAGCTTTGACTTTTGGAACTCAAGCTTTTGAGATGGACTTTTAATTTTTCCTTTGGCTTGCTCCTTTTTCTCTTTTTTGATGCAATTACTTTTTTCTTCCTGTGGAATCGGGTCATAACGGACTGCCCCTGTTTGAGACCTCCTCTCGTCAGGGCGTCTAGATTTGTCATCGCCCCCTTATATACCTTCTTGCCCCTAGATTTAGCCGAGGAGAGAAACGGACAGGGACTGTGACTTCCCCAGGCATGGCCAAGGAGACACGGTATTTATATAACTTGAGAACCTGACCAGGGGCGTCGTGAAGTGTGTGACTTTGCCAAACTCGGGATCCTCCTTCGTAATCGAGGAAAAGGACAGCTTGCTACCGGGCTTTCATTAGCCTGACTCTAAGGGTAAAAGCGCTTAAGATACAACCCATTCCAAGCGTGAGACATCTCCTCACCTTCTGCGTTGACTAAGCGATAAGCGTTCCCTAAATAAGCCTCTCTAACAACAAACGGACCTTCCCAGTTAGGTTGTAATTCGGACCAAGGACCTCCGGACCTGATTAATTTGCGTTTCAAAATCATATCTCCTATTTGAAATTTGCGTTCGATTACTTTCTTTTAAAAATACCATGAAACTCTCTTTTGGTAAACAGACACGTGATCGGCCGCATTCATTCTCTTCTCATCTAAGAGTTCCAACTGGACGAGCAACGCCTCTCGACATTCATCAAGATTAAGTTCCTTATCGAGCTACACCCTTAGGGAAGGGACCAAGATCTCATATGGGAGTACCGCCTCCATCCCGTAGGTAAGGGCATAGAGGGTTTGCCCCGTAGGAGTACAGATAGAGGTGCGGTAAGCCCATAGAGCTTCTTTTTTTTTAAATAAACGATACCTGTGTGGGAGCCAGGGAGAGCGCACCCCTGCCTCGGAGAGGAGAGATGGAACCACTCCACCCGGCACCCCCAAAGGCACTAATTTCCATTAATCAGAGTAATGTGGTACAAAGACAACCACCAATGCCTAGACATAGACTACCATCAAGGCCAAATAATAGCGGCCAGAACACATGCCAACAATGAGATATGAGAGAACAAAAGCTAATGTGCTTGCCGGAAACTGGGGAGACCTATTTTATCCACTAAGACTGCCCCTCTAGCATTACAAGGGAGTTCCCTGACATTGCAATAGACCCTCCTGGCGCTAGGTTCACAAGCATTCTTGGCCAAATTGTCTGCCACCGAATTGCCTTCGCGATAAACATGCATAATTGGGCAATGAAACTGCTGAAGCATCCGAATGATCCCCCTCCACCAGGGATAGATTGACCAATGGGGGACAGCATCCCTCTGAACCACCTGAACTAAAGCGTTGTAATCGGACATAACAATAGAAATATTATAGCCCAACTCCATAGCTATGCTAAGGCCATCATGCAGCGCCCGTGCCTCTGCCAACAAGCTAGGACCAATGCCATAGTAGAATGAGAAACCAGCAAGGAAATCGCCTGTCGAGTTCCTAATGCAGCCTCCACCCCCACTTTGGCCTGGATTACCTTTGGAAGCGCCATCAATATTCAAACAAAATCCAAAGGTGGGGGGCTTCCAAATAACAGTGATAGGTTGGCGAACCTACACCATAGGCCGAACACTAAAAGTGCTAAGGACAAGAGCTTCACTATATTGAGTCTGCTGATGGAAAGTGACACCCATGAAAGCAACAGCCAGATTATTAGTAATCCGGAGTTTAATCTTCTCCTTGTCAGGTGCTACACCTTCAAATCGAGCTGCACATCTTGCTTTCCAAATCTCCCATATGAGAAGCATGAGCGTATACAACGCGGCAAATTGAAAAGAAGATTGCATAGATGTTACTTCAATAAAGCTCCAGCAACGAATGGTAATCTGACTGCTTATATTAACCTTCGGTCCGATTAAAGGCGCCATCCAGGCCCAGAGGGACTTTGCAAGATCACTAGTTATGAATAGGTGGTTTAAATCTTCTAGGCTAGCAGAGTGGCAGCATTCACACTTAGAAGCAAGATAACACCACATTCACCAATTCTGGAATCAACTTGGATTGCTCGATGTATCATCTTCCAAGTAAAAATGGATGCTCGAGGGGAGAAGGTATTGTGCCAGATCTTATTCCATGCTCGCCGCTGAATACCCTGTGTAGCTGAAAGATTGTATGCAGAGGAGGAGGTGAATTCGCCAGAGTTACTACCAGTCCAACAGCAAACATCCCGAGCATTAGTCAGCTGAACTTGTAAATCTTCAGCCTTAAAAATGAGGCATTGCCACAGTAGATGCTGGGGGTTAAGCATCATCTCCCGAATCGTAAAACGTTGGTGAATGGTGAAGCAACTAGCATCGTTCAAAAAGTGCAGGAGAGGCCGGTCTCCAATCCTGATATCACGGAAGAAATCAATTTCTTCCCCACTGCCAACCATCCATCTAGAATGAGAGAGAACAATTTCCTTTGCTTTGATAAAATTGGTAGTAGAAATTCCACGGGGAAAAGGCTTAACAACGTCCATGAGATGTATATTTAGGAACTGTTGTCTAGCATACCTGGACCAAAGGGAGCTACCATGCAAAATATTCCATAACTGCTTAAATGTAAGAGACAGCTGTATGTCCTCAAGCTTTCGAAATCCCAGACCACCCTCAACCTTAGGCTTCTGAACATTCGACCAAGCAATCCAGTGCCTCTTTTGTCTATCGTTGGTGCCACACCAGAGAAAATTGGCATATATTCTGTCAATCTGCTTGCAAATAGTTACAGGGATAGTCACAGAAGAAGCAAGATAGATTGGCATACTCCTAAGCACAGATTTGATCAAAACAGCTCTGCCAGCTTGGGATAGTAGTTTCGTGCGCCAACCAGCCAACCTCGTGTTAATCTTGTCAATGAGTTGCCGAAAGTCCGCAGTCACTAGCTTGCCGGCCTTGAGAGGAACCCCCAGATAGGTCATAGCTCCCGTGAGCTGCTTGTAGCCAGTGCATCGATGGATCCTTTGCGCAGTATTTCTTGGCGCCCTGGAGGACAGCATAAAACAACTTTTCCCAGCATTAACTGATTGCCCCGAACTGTCTTGAAACCGCTTCAAGAAACAAAGCAATCGTCTGATATTCTTGTCAGCCGCATTGGTGAATATCATCGTATCATCAGCATATAGAAGGTGGGACACCGCAAGACATCCACGTGGCGAGTGGAAATATTGGAGTGTACCATTCAAATAAAGCTCCTTCAAACCTCTGCTAAGAACTTCAGAGGCAATGATGAAAAGGATGGGGGCCAACGGGTCACCTTGTCAAAGCCCTCTGGATGACTTAAAGTAACCAGTGATACCCCCATTAAAGGAGATAAAGAACCAGCAATTAGAGATAAGCATACTGATGTAGGAGATAAATCGATTACAGAAACCAAACCTCCTCATCACCTCAAATAGGAAATCCCATTCCAACCTATCATAGGCTTTGGTCATGTCAAGTTTAAAAAGAACATTATGTCCACGAACCTTCCTATTGATGTCTGCAACTAGCTGGCGAGAGAGGGAAACATTATCAAGGATGAAGCGACCCTTAACAAAGGCGCTTTGTTCTTCTAATCGTTCAGGCCAATTAAAAAATTTGTGAGATTCGCATGTTTTATTTATTATTTTAAGAAGGGTTTTATTAGTGGCCTCGGCTTGACCGTTGCCTTGAGGATAATATGGAGATGAATGATGCAATGCAATATTAAACTTCTTACATAGGTCCTAGAGCTCCTGCGAGATGAACTGGGATCCGTTGTCAGTGATGATGCTGCTTGGCACTCCGAACCACGAGATGATATTCTTCATGATAAAGCGGCATACCATTGTTGCTTTGATCTCCGCGTACGCCTCCGCTTTGGCCCACTTGGTGAAGTACTCGGTGGCGGTAAGAATGAAGGATTTTTGCTTAATTTGAGAGTTGGGATCACCGAGCGGGCCAACAATGTCGAAAGCCCAAATAGAGAATGGCCAAGGAGTAAAGAGAGGATGAAGAGATGAAGCTGGAGCATGGATTTTATCAGCGTGAAGTTGGCACTTAAGACACCTCCGGACGTAGAGGGAGCAATCTTCCTCTAGAGTGGGCCAATATTAACCCTGCCTAAGGATCTTCTTCGCTAGAGCCTGGCCATTAACATGACCTCCACACTCACTAGAATGGGCTGCTTCGGCCACCTTCCAAGCTTCATCGTCATCTAGACATCTCATGAGCATTCCATTGAGAGCACGCATGTATAATTCTCCAGTAATGATAGTGTACCTCGAGACGGCTCTTCTGATGGCCTTACGTTGCTCGACATTTGCTCCTTCTGGGAATGATCCATCTTTACAATACAACTCTATTTCATGGTACCATTGCAATTCTTCTTCTTCCAAGATCTCCTCTAATTCTGTAAAAGATACTTCCTTCAGATCTTCCTTCTCAGCCCTAGCCTCTACAGTCTTCCTAAAGTTGTGATACCAAGGATCCTGAAGAGAGGGAGCATCTAACCTCTGGATGACAATAGTCTCAGTGCTTCGGCTGAGAGAAAAAGATAAAGAGGAAGCAAGTGATGCCAGTGCATCAATGAGAATATTCTGAGATCGAGGGGTATGGATGTAGATTAACTTGTGGAATTGCCTAGCCAAAAGAGTGACCAAATCTGGATATGGCTTGAGCATTGGGTAACAGGTGTGGTAAGTAGATAGAACTTGCCGCAGGACGAGCTGAGAGTCTCCTATGATATTTAAATAGTGCGCGCCTAAGAGGTAGGCATGCTTCAATCCGCTCAGGAGAGCCTCATACTCGGCGATGTTGTTGGTAGCAGGAAAACGGAGCTGATAAGCATAGGGAATTGTCACTCCTTCTGGAGTGAGGAGAACGGCACCTATCCCTCGGCCTTGAGAGTTGAGCGCACCATCGAAGTGCAGAGACCAAAAGGGATGATGGGTAAGAACAGAGAGATGCTCATCAGGGAAATCGTCCTGAATAGAGTCTGTGCAGGGGATAGAAAGATGGGCAAGATGCTCAGCGATGTCATATCCTTTGATAGCCTTCTGAACGACAAATGTGATATCAAACTGAGATAGGAAGCTCTACTAGCGAGCTAAGCTACTAGAAAGGACATGCTTTTCTAAGAGATAACGGATCGGGTCCATTCTAGAGATTAACCTAACCGGGTGGGCTAGAAAATAGTGTTTCAGTTTCTGAGCTACCCACACTAAGGCGGCACAAGTCTTTTCCATGGCGGTGTATTTGGTCTCCGTCGGGTTAAATAACCTGGAGAGATAATAAGTTGTCCGCTCTTTGCCTTCTTCGTCTACTTGTGCTAAGACCACCCCTAGGGAATTCTAAATGATAGAAATGTATAGGATTAGGGGTTTCCCAAGGACAGAAGGTTGCAAAACCGGGGGATTGGTGAAATATTCCTTTAGCTCCTCATAGGCCTTTTGATAATCTTGATTCCATTCAAACTTGACTCCCGCCTTTAGCAATTCATAAAACGGGCGGCACCTCTGAGAATGTTGGGATATTAATCTTCTAATGAATTGCAATCTTCCAATCAGTCCTCAGACTTCCGTGATATTCTTTGGCGGAGGCATGTCCATGACGGCCTTTGCTTTATTAGGACCAATCTGAATCCCCCGTTTGCTGACTATGAAGCCTAGCAACTTCCCTGAAGAGACTCCAAACACACATTTCTTTGGGTTCATTTTTAATTGGTACTCCCTTGCTCTCTGAAGCACCTTAGCCAAAATGGAGGGGTGTTCTTCTTTGGTTCTCGACTTCACCAAAATGTCATCCACGTAAGCTTCCATATAGACATGCATCATGTCGTGGAATATAGCCATCATTGCTCTTTGATAGGTGGCACCTGCATTCTTCAGTCCGAACGGCATAACCATATAGCAATACGTGCCCCAGAGCGTGGTGAAGGAGGTTTTCTCTTGATCTTCGGGAGCGAGACAGATTTACTTGTATCCTGAATAATCATCCATGAATGATAATGTTTCATACACGGCGGTGTTGTACACCAATATGTCTATGTGAGGCAGCGGGAAATCATCTTTGGGACATGCTTTGTTAAGATCCCTGAAATCAATGCAAATACGCACCTTTCCATCCTTCTTGATAACATGGACTATGTTCGCCACCAACTGGGGATATAAGATAACTCTAATAAACTTGGCCTTATATAATTTATCGACCTCTTCCTTAATCCTCAAGGCCATGTGGGGGTGAAATTGTCTTGATCTTTGTTTTATGGGTGTTGCCCCTGGTTTAAGCACAAGTCGATGTTCCACTAAAGAGGGGTCAAGACCCGGCATGTCCTCATAAGATCAGGCAAAAGAATCATTGTACTCCTTTAGAACCTTGATTAAATCTTCTTCAACTGCTGAAGGGAGATTAGCAGCAATGATGATGGGCCTAGGGTCTTCTTCAATTCCCAGATTTATTTCCTTTGTAGGTTCATCCACCGCCGACGATGGCTCGTCGAATCTCTTTAATCCTTGTGCATACAGATCGACGGTGTCATCTATGCTGCTATCCTCACCATCGACCAGGTCTTTTTCATCTATGATTTCATAAACTCCTAATCCGTCGTCGCTCCACACCCCTTCTTGCTCCTCATCTTCTTCTATCACAATCGCCGTAGCTACGAACTCTGGACACTTCAGAAGAGCGTGACATTGCTGAGCTAGATCCTGCAAGAACCTATCAGGAATAGATTTGGAATGACGTGCGAGTGGGCGCGGCTCAAGTGAGGAAGGGTTGGACGACCTAGAACAAGACCCTACTTCCCTAGACCTAACAGACTCTTCTTTCCTAGACTCGACGGACCCTACATCTAACCTAGGAGAAAGGAAATCTAATGGGAAGGCGGCAGCAGGGGCCTCATGCCCCTGGGAGGAAGAGGGAGACAAGACATCGTAATCTTCCATTGAAATCTCCATTTTAAATTTGACATTTTTTTTTGAGATCAGTGGAGATCATGCAGCAAAAGGGAGAGGATGGTGAAGGAGGAAGTGGGAGAGGGAAGAGAGATGGGAATAAGACATCGAAGAAAGGATCAGAAGAAGAGAACCACATATCGGAGAGATGGGATGAGGGGGTCCACATTGTGGAGAGATCAATAGGTGGGCATTGCCCACATGCACATGGTATAATCAACACCTCAGTCGACAGTTCCGTTAAGAACGGATCAATCATGATCGGAGGCGAACGGGGTATAGATTCCAGCTGCTAGAAGAAAGACATAAGACGGGAGGGAGACGGAGTGAAGACAATGGGCGAGCTCCCCTTTTCCCGCGGACGGTGAGCTGGTTTCTTCGGCCCAAACTGCACAAGCCATACCTCTTGATGTTTCTGGAAGCTTTCATCTTCATAGAATAGCCTTTCAAAAGCCTGACTATAATCAACCATGTCATCAACTGGCCCTTTTGGAAGCAATGGTGGGCTGGCAAACGCCTGAGCTGTATCTTCTTCTTTCCTAGGCTGACTCGGCTGTGCTTTCAAGGTGTCGGGCTGGAGAGGACCTTTAGTAAAATGTTGACGGTAGTCCCAGGTCAAGGGCCCAGAATCACCCAGAATTGACAATGCGGACTCTCGATAGCCGAGGCCCCTTCTATTCATCTTTCTTCCTTTGGGCACCGGTTTGGTCCGACCCTATAGTTGTGCGTCGAGGCCTCTCCCCGGTTGATAGTCCAATTTCAATATTATGTCCCAGCCTTATGAATCTCGAATCTGGGGCTTCACCTTGATGTTTACTACTACCGAGACGGGCTTGCGTGATGTATAAGCCCATGGTAAATCCAGATCTAGTACTGAAATAACCGGCCGCGTGCTGGGCCATATTGTGGGCAGAATTTTCTCTGACACGGCCTTCACAGACTGGACCGTGGACATACTCTTCACCTTAACCACCCTCCCTTGAAAAAAAAATTTGAGACATTGGTGGGCAGTGGATGGTACAGCGTTCAGGTTATTGATCCACGGATGACCCAAGATAGCCTTGAACATAGAGTCAATGTCTAGTATGTAGAATTCAACAGGCATAGTGAGAGGCCCAAGCTCGACCTAAATAGTGACCACCCCATGACACGCCCTTCGAGAATTGTCATATGCTGCTATGGTTGTCGGGGTCGGCCTTAACAGATCTTCTGATAGGTTGCAGGCTCTTAATGTGTTGAGAGGGCAGACATTGATAGATGCCCCTGTATCTACAAGCGCCGCATCTATGCTGACTTTGTTCAGAGTTATGGAAATGCATAGCGGCATTTGTCGATTTTCTGGGGGCACAAGTTCTGTCTCAGAAAATGTGATTGCCGACCCCTTTGAGATTGTAGCTAGAGCTGTCGGTAGGCTATCCACAGCCATGTCTTCATTAACAATTACCTTCTGCGAAAAATTCTTGAGTGCATCCTGATGAAGGGTGGATCTCTTTATTAGCTCCAGCACGGAGATCTTGGCAGGTACCCTGTCCAGATGGTGTAACATATCATATTTTGTCCCCGGCAGCGGATCTACCTCTTCTTGATCAACAGCCTGCTAAGAAGACTGGGGATTAGGTGCGGGTGCACCAGTGGAAGGGTAATTCCTGTGGAACAAACGCCCGCTCCGGAGCGCAAGGTTATGGGCCGGCACGGCATGGGATGGGCTCAAAATAAGTGGCTTGACTGGCCCGGTGGGGTGAATGAGTGGCGCGGGGGAAGGTGTAATGGGGATGATAGGCAAAGGGTTTGATGGAGGTGGAGTAATGATTGGTGCGGGTGTCGGCGACGGGGTAGGGGTGGTTGGAAGGAGGATGATGGGTGAATGATTGGCTAGTGGTGTGGTGGTCGTAAGAATAGAAGGTGGTGGAGTGGGGGTAGACGGGTTTATGGGGAATGCGGATGGTAGGATGAGAGGTTTGGTGGATGCGGAGGGTAGTGGGGTTTGTTGGCTAAGCGGGAGAATGACGAAGGGAGCAGGGCTACGGTGGTTATGGTGGAGGGCCATGAGCCATTGCACGGATGCATCATCATCATAAGACCACCCGACATCGAGATCTAGGGGTTGGACAAGGTTGACTTGAGCCGGTGCTGGTGGTTGTGGCTGCGGAGCGGAAGGATGGTTCGGCATGGGGTTCTGGTGGATCCCCAAGTCTTGAGCAGGTTGTTGTTGTTGTTGCAGCGGCTGCTGCTGTGGCGGCGGTGCTTGTTGCTGCTACACTTGCTGCCTCTGTGGCTGCCTTCTCTTCTCTTCTCTTTAATTTCAATGATGGCCTTGTGCATCTCAGCCCAATCTATACGCTGCCCTTCATGCAAGTCGTATACCTTATCTCTGAACTGAAAACACTTTCAATTGTATGGCCAGGCTGCCTGTGGAACATGCAATTCTTCGTCTGATCAATGGCCGGGTTCCAATTAGGCCGTTCCGGAGGAAGTTGAATGGCATTGATGGACATGAGAGCCGAAAATATGTCCGTGAGGGACTCAGGCAAAGGAGGATATTGGGCTCTCTTCGGACCCGGGCGCTTATTATTGTTGGTGTAGCCGTTGGGGGGAGGGACATTATGGTATTTCAGAGGTTGCGGAGGTTGTGGAGTGGGGAATGTGTTTTGTGGAGCAGCGAAGGTAGGGTGAGGATTTTGTGGAGTAGAGAAAGTGGGTTGGGCATTTTGTGGTGTGGAGAACTGGGGATTGCAGGGGTTTTGTGGAAAGCGGAATGGTGCGGATTGGAATGCAACGGCTTGCACCTGCTCATTGGTTTAGACTCCTTTGGTAACATGCCCTTGAAGTTTCTTGTGATATTTGGGCTTCTGGGCTTCAAAGAGTGAGTGTATGGGGGAGTCTTTAAATTGAGTTTGAATAAAGCGCGCCTGGCTGTATAGTTGATGCATGTTTGAAATGTCATTCATAGCAAGAATGTTGTGGAAAGTTGGGGTAGCATTTGATATGAGCAACTTAACCTTCTCTTCCTCCGAAAGGTGACCCGGCACGCGGGCGGCCATCTGTCTCCACCTGTTAGCATAGGTGGCAAATTCTTCATCGGGCTTCATTTTCTCGGCCACTAAATCTGTGAAAGAATATTCCGGGCCAACCCGGTCTTGAAACCTTTGAACAAAATTTTCTTTCACCACCTTGAAACTCTCGACATCCTCGAGCGGTAAGGCATAGAACCACTCCAAAGCAACCCCATCTAGAGATCGGCGGAATAAATACGCCATAAGGTGATCATCATATTGAAACCGTGCCGATTCATACATAAAGTCCCTCACATGAATGAAGGGATTGCTATTCCCGTCATATTTGCGGTATGTAGGGAGCTCAGACTGTGGAGGGAACCGGATGTTATGAAAGCTAGGAACTGGAACATCCGCTAAAGATTGTGGGCCAACCCACTTTTGGAGAAAGTCGAGTTGTTGCACGGTAGCCCATTTATCAAGAAGCTCTTGTTCCCTAGATGGTGCAGGTAAAGCAAGAGGAGCGTGCTCAAAATGAGGAGCTGAAGGGTAAACAGATGAAAGAGGAGGCCCATAAGAAGGATATTGGGTAGAAGGATGATCCATATTGGCTTGGACTTGGGCCGCCCCCTGCTGAGGGCGCATGAAATCAGATGGGCCAACAAGAACCTTCGGCATTGATGGAATAGCCCGATAAGAATCTGACTGGATAGAAGAAGGGAGGATGGTCTTCCCTTTGTCAAGAGCTTGCTGGGTCGAACCAGAAGACTGGCCCGTTTCTAGACTAGAGAATTGAATGGTCCTAGGCCAGACCGGAGTGAGATCAATCGAAATGGGTTGAACAGCGAGCCCATCAATTCTTGGTTGAGCAATGGAAGCATTGGACAGACCTTGAGCAATCGTGGGAGATGGGGCATTGGACCCCTGCAAAGCCTGATAGACTGTATGAAGTTGGGCCGGATCCAACAGGGCCATCATTTGGAGGACATGATTGGCAGAATTGGAAGAAAAGAGGGGGTTGGTGGGCTGCGCGCCCTCCATAGAGATGGCAGACGGAGGAAGGGCGGACCCTTCTCTGGATTGGAAAGAGATGACCCGAGAGGGGTCTTCTAGAAGCCCCTGAGGAAGAGACTCCTTCTGGGAACGGGGAAGATCAAAAGAAGACATGTTTGACTCAAACAAGGGATTGAAATAGAGGATAGAAAAAGAATTGCCCCTAGGTGATGATTCTAGAGATCGGAAGCAACTCCACATACAACAGAAGACCTTGACAAAATGCAAACAACACAAACAACACACACAATGAGAGACTAAAACAAAGGACTCCAAACTTATATAACGACAAAGAAAGAGATGAGAGGCACTCAAAATCAACCAAGTTGTAATGATGCACCAATTTTTATTGTTTCCTCCTTTAGAACCTTAATGATTTGAAATTTTGATATTCTCTCCAATAGGGTTCCTAATAGGAAAAAGGTATTATGAGCTTGGTTAACTCTAAGTGTAAACTCTCCCTCGCTTATGCAACCTAGACACGGTGTGGTAAAGGTACAACCGGCCTGGCGTCCGTGTGAGAATCCACGGCTCGCGGGGACTTT